>CM008280.1:24046421-24124431 GCA_002319775.1 Fagopyrum tataricum
TTCTAGTGTCCTTCTAGCATCCAAGGAGGAGTACATCCTAGATTACACCCTTTAGATGCCATTCTTGTGAGCTTGTGCAAGAAGCTTAGTGACTTTGAGTGATGAAGCCAAGGCCACCCTACCTAAGCCCATCCTAGCTATCCTAGATGAGTTTAGTGATGTGTTTCCGACGAGATTCCGGCTGGCCTTCCACCTTTTAGAGGTATTGAGCACCAAATAGATCTTATTCCCGGTGCTACACTCCCAAACCGTCCAGCCTATAGGATGAAACCCTAAGGAGAGCCAAGAGATCCAAAACCAAGTGCAAGAACTCCTAGATAAGGGTTATGTAAGGGAGAGTTTGAGTCCTAGTGCCGTTCCGTCCTCTTAGTGCCTAAGAAGGACAATACATGGAGGATGTGTGTTGATTGTAGAGCCATCAACAACATCACCATTAAGTACGCCATCCTATCCCACGTTTAGATGACATGTTAGATGAGTTGAATGGAGCCACATTGTTCTCTAAGATAGATCTTAGGAGTGGTTATCACCAATCAGAATGAGGGAGGGAGATGAGTGGAAAACGGCGTTCAAGACCAAGTTTGGTCTTTATGAGTGGCTAGTGATGCCATTTGGTTTAACCAATGCTCCTAGCACATTTATGAGATTGATGAATCACGTGTTGAGACACTACATTGGTAGGTTTGTTGTGGTTTACTTTGATGACATCCTCATCTATAGTAAGTCACTTGAAGAGCATGAGGAACATTTGAGGGAAGTACTTGCAACTCTTAGAATTGAATATTTGTATGCTAATTTGAAGAAATGTGAGTTTAGTACTAATCAAGTTGTTTTTCTTGGTTTTGTAGTGAGCACAAGAGGTCTAGAGGTGGATGAAGAGAAGATCAAGGCAATCCAGGAATGGCCTACTCCCACAACCGTCGGTCAAGTGAGGAGTTTCCACGGCCTAGCAACCTTCTATAGACGTTTTGTGCGAGATTTCAGCACCATAGCAGCCCCACTCACGTCCTTGACAAAGAAGAAGGTGCCATTTGTGTGGGGAGATGCTCAAGAGAAGGCGTTTAAGGAGTTGAAGTGGCGGCTGTCCCATGCACCTCTCCTAGCTCTTCCGGACTTCACCAAACCTTTTGAGGTCGAGTGTGATGCTTCGGGTATTGGCATTGGGAGTACTCATGCAAGAGGGTAAGCCACTAGCCTTCTTTAGTGAGAAATTAAAGGGAGCATGTTTAAACTACTCGACCTATGATAAAGAACTTTATGCATTGTTTAGAGTATTAAAAACATGGCAACATTATTTATGGCCTAGTGAATTTGTCCTACGTACCGATCATGAGTCCTTAAGACATTTTAGGAGTCAAGATAAGTTAGATAGGAGACATGGTAGATGGATGGAGTTTATAGAAACTTTTCCTTATATCATAAAGTATAAAAAGGGCAAGGATAATGTTGTAGCGGATGCTCTCTCTAGGAGACACTCTTTAATCACAACTATGGATTCTAAGGTCTTAGGTTTCTATTATATTAAGGATCTATATGTTGATGATTCTGATTTTGGAGACATATTTAAGCAATGTACATCTAGAGGAGCCTTTAATAAGTATTACTTGTTTGAGGGTTTTCTATTTAGAGTTGATAAAGTGTGCATTCTTAAGTGTTCCCTTAGGCTATTACTTGTTAAGGAAGCCCATATGGGAGGCTTAATGGGGCATTTTGGGAGAGATAAGACTTATCATATGCTGCATTCACATTTTTATTGGCCTCATATGGTTAGAGATGTAGAGAACTTGCTTAAGAGATGTCTTGTGTGTTTAAAGGCTAAGGCTAGATTGAAACCTCATGGATTGTATACCCCCTTACCCACGCCTAAGTCACCTTGGGAGGATATTAGTATGGACTTCATTGTTGGGTTACCTAGGACTAAGAAGGGGAGATATTCGATTTTTGTGGTGGTAGATCAATTTTCTAAAATGGCCCATTTTATTGCTTTCCATAAGACCGATGATGCTTATAATGTAGCTAACTTGTTCTTTAGAGAAATTGTTAGATTACATGGAGTACCTAGGAGTATAGTGAGTGATAGGGATGTTAAGTTTCTTAGTTTCTTTTGGAAGACTCTTTGGGGTAAACTAGGGACGAAGTTGTTGTTTTCGACTTCTAGTCATCCTCAAACGGATGGTCAAACCGAAGTAACTAATAGGACGTTAACAACCATTCTGAGGGCTGTTTTAAAAGATAATTTGAAAGCTTGGAAAGATGTCTTGCCTCATGTAGAATTTGCATATAATCGTACATTACATTCTTCTACTAACCTAGCTCCTTTTGAGTATGTCTATGGGTTGAATCCTTTGACCCCTTTTGATCTTATACCGTTGCCCATAGAGGAGCGAGTAGATTTTAATGCAGAAAAACAGGTGGAGATCATCAAGGAAATGCATGAAAGGACACGCAAAAGGCTAGAGGAGAAGGGGAGGCAAGTGGAGGCCAAGGCTAATAGGAACCGCAAGCAAGTGTTGTTCGAACCGGGAGGCCTCGTGTGGCTGCATTTGAGGAAGGATAGGTTCCCGGAAAGGCGCAAGTCCAAGTTATCACCTAGGGGAGACGGACCATTCAAAGTACTACGTAAGGTTGGCAACAACGCTTATGTACTAGAGCTCCCGGAGGACTATGGAGTGAGTCCTACATTCAACGTAGGAGATCTAAGTCCCTTTGAGTTAAGTGATGCGGATGGTGATGATTCGAGGACGAATCCTTCCGAAGAAGGGGAGTATGATGAGGGACCATCACCAACATCCCCTACTAGTCCTACAATGCAAGGGCCAATCACTAGATCAAGGGCAAGGGCAATTCAAGAGGAGGTGTCCAACTTGTTGGTGTCTTTAGCTCCTAAGGAGACCATTGATGATCTATCGCTGATTAAGGCTTCCTTAGTCACGTTAATGATGATTCCCGACGACTTGGACGTGGAAGGGAGACCATGCACACGTTATTTGGAGCCATGCAAGAGCAAGGAAGAGACCTTATCGATAAGAGATAAGACCTTATCAAACAGTGATAAGACCTTATCAAACAGAGATAAGACCTAGGGTTATCTACAAGACTTTTTATAACCTTTAGGCTCAAAACATTTTAAGGGTTATTTTTTTATTTGTTTTAGTTTGTTTAGTTTGTTTTATTGTCTTTTTTTGACAAATGTTATTCCTTTTTTTAGATAGGAGGCTTTCTAGGCATATAAAAAGCCTCCCTTAGCTTCTTTCCAGAAGGATAGATTTTACTCAATTGATAAACCGACTCTTTGAGAGTTTTTGTTCCTATTCAGAAAATTCAATCAATAAAGTGAGCCATTGATTGAATCGTTGTGAATCCCTGCTAGATTGTTCTTGTGTGTGTTAATCTCTTTAGAGATTGGTGCTACTAGTCAATACTAGTCCCTCCTTATGCTTGTCTCCATTGAAGGCTTGTGTAAGGTTATAGAAGAAAGGGTTGAAGGCATCATCTTGCTTGGGTTTTGATCAATCTGATCAAGGTTCTTGTAAGGGAGTCTTTTGGTTCTTCTGGATCTACTTCTACCATACATTCCACGTTCCATTTCATTCTCTTTTCTTCCATTTATTCCAACGCCATTTCTTGTTCTAACAATCTGATTTTCGTGCCATTTGTCAAGGAAAAACGTCCATTGTTGGTCTTTGAGGATTCTCAATCTAGATCTAGTCATTTGCGGCCCCAATCCCGCATCACAAGGACTGGGAGGATTAAATTGCAGCAATGAATAAATATAGGATAGATTTCAAATAAAGAAAGGAGGTTGGAAAAGATCAGAGAGAGAAATCAAATGATTTTAGAGGTTTTGAGATTCCCTCAACCGAATGTCACTTTCAGTGAAGAGCAGTTTTATAAAAGAAAAGCGAAATAAAAGATAATCAAATTAAAGGCAAGAAAGTGGATTCTAAGGATTCAAGATCATTGTTTATACACATGGACTCACGACAATCTCACAAAGCATATATGATTGAAAATCATACAAGGATGAATGTTTATTAAATCAATGTTCTATCACAGTTACGTCTCAAGAGCATATTGATTCGCAACCTAATACCTATTGCTTTCAAGGTAAAGAGGGAGAAATAAATAAATAAATAAATAAATAAATAAACCTTATTTCTTCAATTAAGGAATCCAATTAACCCATTACAGTTACGTCTCATGAATTATTGCTTCAAAAGAAGGAATAATGGCACATTCTATCCAATAAAGGTTAAACCTTTATTACCTAGAAACAAGTTCTCTTATGTATATGAAAAAGAATATCACATTTACGACTCAATTCCAACTTAGGTTAAAGTGGTTTAGATCAATTCAAAACCTGCAAAAACCAAACATTTCCATAGGATTTAAAGCGATTCAACAATTATAGGGAACAATCCCTCATTGTCCAAGGTATAAACAAATCTCTAATCTACCTTGGAACCTCAAAGATCTAGCCAATAACAATCATATCACAATTTACAACTAAGAAAGACAATTGAAACATAAAAAGCGAAATAACAAAAGGGAGAAACGAAACTACTCAACTTCGAATGAATGAAAACTTGAAATCTTATCAAATCTCGAATCCACAATGTCTTCCAACAACAACTGAATATAAAAGTGCGAATCTTTGATCTAAACTAATCTAAACTATGAAGAACAAAGGTTGAAGAAGACGACGGGGTAAGACTGCTTCCCCCTCTTGGGAAACTCTAGGCGAATCCCAGCAAAATTGAACACCGTTGGAATGAATCCAATACTTCCTTTAATACACAAAACCCTAGCTAAAAGACATTGGGCCGAAAAGAAAAAAGCCCGTAAACGAAATAAGACACTCAGGGAAGAATCTCGGGTTGGATCTCGGCCGAGATAGGCACTATCGGGGCCCGAGATTTCGTCTTCGATCTTCAGCGTCATGGATCTCGGTCAAGTCACCCGAGATGCTTACCGAGATGCCGACCGAGATATTGCAACAGAAACTCCCATATTGGGCCGA
The DNA here is from genome assembly GCA_002319775.1 of Fagopyrum tataricum. Lineage (NCBI taxonomy): Eukaryota > Viridiplantae > Streptophyta > Magnoliopsida > Caryophyllales > Polygonaceae > Fagopyrum > Fagopyrum tataricum. The sequence continues at coordinate 24,051,442 of CM008280.1, forward strand.
GATAAATGGATCTCGGCCGAGATGGCTCCTTGGTCGTTCCTTCATGCCTTTAGCTTGATTCCTAGCCCTTTCCCGTGCACGTATGCTTGCTCCAATGCGTCCTCTTCAAGGCTTGATCCTCAAATACGTTGTTTCAACTCTATAATGCGCCAATTCATCTACAAAGCCACAAATAGTGTGTGTAGACATCTATTCTTGCAAAGTAGAACTAAACAAGCATAAATGGCACAAACTGAGGCTAAAACATGAATGCGGAAAGGGAAAATCTACCTAATTGCATGACTAAAAGAGGTCGATAAATCATGTTATCCAAATACCCCATACTTATCCTTGCTTGTCCCGAAGCAAGAATTAAATCTAGAACAAAGATAACATGATTTATACATGCAAAACAAAAACAAAAACAAAAACGTGTAGTGCTTCTAATTATAAGCACCCTCAATAGTGCAGTTTCATAGCCAAAGATATAGTTCAATTAAGGTCAAATGAAATAGGCATAAAAAGGATAATCATACTTTACAAGAATTTCACGTTCATTATCAAAACGAATATTGCCTAATATTCATGAGAAATTCAAGTTTAAGCAACTAAGTGAAACACATGTGTACATAGATCAAAAGGGCTTAACAAATAAAAGGTCAAGAAACGTGATAAGGGTAGGATGTTCTTTAGGTCATGTGGTGCTAATCCGGGAAGAAGAAACAACACACTTCATCCTTTCAACTCAACATCTACCACCATTGCATAAATTTTCTTTTTCTTTTTCTTGAGTGAAAGGCATTGGTGCACAGTAGCCGAAACCTTGGTGCTCAATTTCCTTCACGTACCTCACACCGGATGCACATACCAAATAAACTCGTTAGGACGTTTAGCTAATCAGACTTTGGGCACACACCTTCAAACTAAGCATTCCTAATTCCCGGATAGGAGACAATGAATTTCATGTTGGAGGAGCTAAGCATGATAAAGATAGAAGAAAAATAAAGTCGAATTGCCTAAATTATCCCTATGCAATGTATAAGAACTTATCAAGAAGCTTCAAGTATTCGAACTCAATCCAACTAGACAAGGTAATTTTCATAAATCACATAAAATTCAAGCAAAGTATTCAAATCCCAAATATGCTATAAATCAAATTGAGCTCAAAATAGTATATCAAAGCCTAATTCACTTACACAATATCGTCATAGGGGTCATGTCATTCTTAAAAGCACAAACTCTTTTATTCTTTTTTTTATATGCATGCTAAAAGGAAACGTGTGACAAGAAAATTCAAACTATCTAGATGCAATGCAATGAAAGGAAACATGCTAAAATACTGTAAGTATCCCACTTCATACTTGAAACTCACATTGTCCCCAATGTGAAGAATAAATAGAAGTGAAAAAGAATACTCACAATGTAAAGATCATTGATATGGCTCATCAATGTGGAAGTGGTAGTGAAAACAAGCAGTTGTGCAAACTCCTTCAAGTATCTCTTCTTCATTTATTACCTAAGACCTAAAAAGACAAAAGACACCAAACGCGTAAAACGCAAAAGCAAAAAGCGAAAAAAAAACAAAAACAAAAAGACTTTTACCTCGGGTTGCCTCCCGAGAAGCGCTTGGTTTAAGTTCTCTAGCCAAACCCAATTCCGTGGTTGCCTTAGCTCACTTCAAAAACCTTGGACTGCTCATCCAGTCCTTGCAACCACTCTCCACAAGACTCATATAATTTCTTCTTGAGAACTCTCTTCATGTCCTTGTGGAAGATCTCCACTCTTCCCAACACTTGAGGATAGTATGGGATAACAACCTTGTGGGTTACCAAATACTTAAATGATAACATCTTTTGATCTAGAGGAAGCTTCAATTTAACCTTGGAGGTTCCTTTGGCACTGCCCTCCAGCTTTTAGGCGCATCCCGAGCAGGATTGGAGACATTGTGACAGCTTTCTAAGGATCTCGGGTAGCTCTGACTGAAATCTCGGCCGAGATTGGTATATGGGAGGCCGAGATTTTCCGTTTATAGAGGGATCTTGGTCAAGATGTAATGCGGGGATAAGCCCCTAGGGTTGCCCGATCTTTCAACACCACGAACTAGCTAGATAGAGATAGAGAGATGGTAAGACGTGGAGATGGGAGAAATGTGTGGTATGATGAATGATTGATCCGGTGATTGGGATGGATCGTAGCTGGATAGACTGGTTGAATTCCGAGAAGGAATTCTTCCGCTATAAACTTGAATTACGTTGAGAAAGACGGATGAATCTCAAGAACGCAAGAAGTCGCCTAGAGATCGAAGAGAGACCAGTCTTGGAATCCCACAAGGTGGACGGCTCTCCTATGCTGCTAAGCTAGGGTTGGACGTGAATTCACACGTCTAGTTGAGTAGGAATCCACCCACTCAGGGTTTCTCGAATCCACGAGAGAAATACTGAAAAGTATCTAATGTTTGTTGAATCAAAGCTGTCCTCAAAGTGCACGTTCCAGATGCCTTATATAGGCAAGAGGAGGACGTCCATTTTGGTTTACATGGGCTGCGGGCTTGATCCAAGATCGAGCCCGAAATGAATAAAGAAATGAAATAAAATGCGAAGCGATAAGATCGAATATTTACGAGATAAGATCTTCTAACTAAAAGATAAGATCAAATCTTTAAGAGATAAGATCAACTAACAAACGGATAAGATCAAATCTTTAAGAGATAAATGATCTTCTAGAAACGTAAATGACAATAAAACAAAAACCTAAATTAAATCGTCTTAAATGGGCTGAAATTTGATAAGCTCGTTGGGTCTTATTTAGCCACTTAAATTAGCCCAACTTCCGTCTTCTTCCAAGCTTTCTTCACGTGCTTCTAGAACGTCAGTGGCTGGATCAATCTCGGCCGAGATTTGGGTTTACACGTGCAGGACCATCCTTGAACATCCTTCTAGTACTTCCATCTTTATATAACAACTTTCTAGTTGATGCATCTCCTTTCCTAGTTGCTCGCCCATGCGTTTAGCTTGTGCTCTTGTAATTGGTCCGGTAGGAAGTATTGGTTGAGATGCTCCCGCATCATTCTCCCTTTCTTGAAAAGGATTCGACCTCGAATCCAGTATGTTGTCGCCAAAATGAAAAGGGGTGAGGTCTGCGACATTGAAGGTTGCACTCACTCCATAATCACCGGGAAGGTCTATTTGATATGCATTGTCCCCAATCCGATTGAGGACCTTGAATGGTCCATCTCCCCTTGCATCTAGCTTGTTCTTTCTTCGTGATGGGAATCGTTCCTTCATGAGATGCACCCATACGAGGTATCCGGGTTGAAAAATGATTCGACATCGTCCATGGTTTGCTCGTGCAGCTACTGATTTCGATTTTTGCATTAGGCGGCTCTTGGTACAATCATGCAACTCTTTTATAAACTCGACATGCTTTCCTGCATCAAATTCTCTTTTTCCTTCATAGGAAATGGCGTTAGATCTAGTGGAGTTAAAGGATTAGTGCCATAAACACACTCGAAGGGTGAGAGTTATGTAGAAGAATGGATTGTTCGGGTGTATGCAAACTCCACGTGTTGAAGAGTATCTTCCCATGCTCGAGTATTTTTACGAATAATAGTTCGTAGGACAGTTGTTAGAGTGCGGTTGGTGACTTCTGTTTGACCATCTGTCTGGGGATGACTAGACGTGGAGAAAAGGAGTTTGGTACCAAGTTTCTTCCATAGGGTTCTACAAAATGTGCTCAAAAATTTGACATTCCTGTCGCTTACTATGGTCTTTGGAATCCCATGTAACCTGACTACCTCCCGAAAAAAGAGGTTTGCCACGTTGATAGCATCATCTGTCTTGTGACAAGCAATAAAGTTGGCCATCTTAGAAAATCTGTCAACCACCACAAAAATAGAGTCTCTCCCTTTCTTAGTGAGAGGTAATCCTACGATAAAATCCATGGATATATCTTCCCAAGGTGCTGCTGGAATAGGGAGTGGCGTATAAAGTCCGTGTGGTTGCAATCGAGATTTGGCTCAAAGGCACTCCAAACATCGCTTAACTAGGTGTTCAACATCTCTGAGCATATGGGGTCAATAGAAGTGGACTTTCAGTGTATGATATGTTTTATCTCGTCCAAAGAGTCCCATTAATCCTCCTCTATGTGCCTCTTCGGTCAACAATAGTCTAAGAGAGCAATTGGGAATGTATACCTTGTCTTTTCTTAAAAGAAATCCATCCAAGATATAGTACTTTCCTGAGATTTGATTGTCTCTGCACTCCCGGAAGATCTCCCCAAAGTCTTGATCATCTAAATATAGCTTCTTGATATATACGAATCCAAGTACCCTGGAGTCTAGAGTAGTCAATAACGTATACCTGCGGGATAGGGTGTCAGCTACCACGTTATCCTTGCCTTTCTTGTATTTGATCACAAATGTGAAAGTTTCTAGAAATTCCATCCAACTGCCATGACGTCTATCAAGCTTGTCTTGACTTCTGAAATGTTTGAGGGACTCATGATCCGTATGCAATATGAACTCGTTGGGTCTTAAGTAATGTTGCCACCTCTTAAGGACCTTGAAAAGGGCATACAATTCCTTGTCATATGTGAAATAGTTGAGGGTAGCTCCTTTTAGTTTTTCTGAAAATTAGGCAATTGGTTTGCCTTCTTGCATGAGAACTCCTCCAATTCCTATTCCTGACGCATCGCACTCGACTTCAAAAGGTTTGTTGAAGTCAGGTAGACTCAACAAAGGTGCTTGTGTGAGTTGTGCCTTTAGTTCTTCAAAGGCCGTCTGTTGCTTCTCTTCCCAAATGAATTCACTATTCTTCTTTGTGATTTCGTTCAAAGGGGCTGCTATCGTGCTGAAATCCTTTACGAATCTGCGATAGAAACTGGCCAAACCGTGAAAGCTCCGGATCTGAGTTGCTGATTTGAGGGTGGGCCAATCTTTGATAGCCTTGATGTTATCCTCATCTACCTGTAACCCCTGTGAGCTCACCACGAAGCCTAAGAATGTGACTTGATCGGTGCATAGCTCACATTTCTTAAGGTTGGATATAGGTGTTGACTGCGCGGGATCTGGAGTACGTCCCTAAGATGTTGCTCGTGCGTCTTGAGGTCTTGGCTATAGATAAGTATATCATCAAAATAGACGACCACAAATTTACCTATAAAAGGTCTAAGAACGTGGTTCATAAGATGCATGAAGGTGCTAGGCGCATTGGTTAGACCAAAAGGCATCACCAACCATTCGTAGAGACCAAATTTAGTCTTGAAAGCAGTCTTTCACTCGTCCCCTTATCTCATCCTAATCTGTTGATATCCACTTCGAAGGTCTATTTTAGAGAAGATATGAGCTCCATGCAACTCGTCTAGCATGTCATCGAGTCGTGGTATAGGGTGCTTGTACTTGACGGTAATGTTGTTGATAGCCCCGCAGTCAACACACATCCTCCAGCTGCCGTCTTTCTTAGGTACTAGTAAGACAAGTACAACACATGGACTTAAACTTTCTCTGACATAACCCTTGTCTAACAATTCTTGTATCTGTGTTTTCACCTCATGTGTCTCCTTTGGGTTCATTCGGTATGCAGGACGATTTGGCAGAGCTACGCCGGGCATGAAGTCAATCTGATGTTCGATCCCTCAGATCGGTGGTAGTCCAAGTGGTAGTTCCTCTGGAAAGACATCCTGGAAGTCAGCCATGACCTGCTGGATATTTTTGGGTAATTCACGGTCAACAGTGTGGGGACCTTCGTTACATTTGCTCATTAGCATAAGGTTGGTGTCGGAATCGAGGAAACCAGTGTGGAACATTTCTCGGGATGGTTTGCAATCCTCCCCTCCGGTGTCCGTGATCTCTGGCTGCGTGGTGGCCGCGTCAGAGTCCTGTGGTCTCCTCTTTACCCGTGTTTTGATCTCCTCGGGGCTCATGGGTTTAAGCAAGAAGGTAGTTCCATGGAACTTGAAAAGGTATTGGTTGGTACGTCCTTTATGCTCTACATCCCGGTCGTACTGCCAAGGGCGACCCAGTAATAAATGGCACGTATCCATGGGGGCAACATCGCACATAATGGTATCCGCATAGTTTCCTAGGTCGAAGCCCACGTGGACTTGCTTATCAATGATCGTTTCAGCTTCCTTATTCAGCCACGAGATCTTGTAGGGTTTAGGATGTTCAAATAGGGTGAGTTGTAGCTTGTTGACCATTTCGTAGCTAGTGAGATTGCAACAGCTACCTCCATCTATAATCATGTTGCATACCTTGTCTTTAACAAAACATCGAATGTGGAAAATGTTTTCTCTCTGTTCCTTTGACTGACTCGTGTCTCTTAAGCCTGTCATGTGTATTATCAAGAAAATAATACTATTTTCGCCTGCAAATTCTCAACTAAAATCAATTAATCTTGAAGAAGAAAAATTAAAAGTAGCTTGAAATTAAAAGGCAAGTCTGGCTCAAGAGGAACAAAAGGGCTTGAAGCAAAGAAATTTGAATTCTTTTGAATGGTGCCCTACAGGAAAAAAAAACAAGTATAACAAAACTAAGGGATATCAAAAAGGCAACAAAAGAATATTCACAAGGATATAATATTATGAACAAAGGAAATGTCCTTTCTTTGGAACGAAAAGGTATTTTGTGTAGGGAACTTAAAAGGTAAAAAAAATGATCGTTTCCGTTCCCGTTTTCGTTTCCACTCCTTTTTGTTTTTTTTTTGTTTTTTTTTGACGTTGCCAAACCCTAGGAGGCATGGCAAGGCTGCTGACGTGGGTTGGGGTGTCCTGCGGCGGTGTTGGGCGGTGACGGACAGCCAACGGCGGGTTCAAGGTGAACCGTGGGCTGAGGCGGTTGGGGTGGTGATGAACGGCTGGTAGTGGCGGCTGGTGGCTACAGTGGCCGAAACCGGCGGGGTGGGGATGGCAGACGACCGACTAGGGCGGCGGGGCTCCGGCGGCGGATGTTTCCGGCGTGAAGGGGGGAAACCGAGAGAGTTTCACGGTGGTTGGGGCTTTTGGGGGTGGCAGAGGCCGGCAGGAGCCGGAAAGGTGGTGGAGTGGGGCTTGCGGCGTAGGTGGTGGCCGGCAAGGGTGGGGCGGCTGGAACTAGGGTTCCGGTGCCGAAATTTTTTTTTTTTTGATAGGGCAGCGGCTACTGCGAGGGTAGGGGGCGGTGATTCAAAAGTGACCGTGGCTAAAAGATCGTCTTGGTTGGTTTTCCCGGATTAGCCCGAATAGGTTTTCACAAGATGAACCGTGGGTTTTGGCAAAAAAATGATTGAAACTTTTGCTGAGTTATGGTGAGATAATTCAGGCCACAATTAATCATTTTCAAGATAATGAATTTAGATTGTGAAAAAGTAGAGTGTCTAGCGTGAATAGAATTACTAACCGTAGCTTTTCTGCTCTCAATCGCTTGTTTTTGGTTGAAGCTTCTCGACGAGTCTTGAAAGCTTCGATTTTTGACGGCGCGGTTGGTGTTGATGAACCTTAGCTCTGATGGCAATTTGATGCGGGGATTAACCGCGAGGGTTGCCCGATCTTTCAACACCACGAACTAGATAGAGATAGAGAGATGGTAAGACGTGGAGATGGGAGAAACGTGTGGTATGATGGATGATTGATCCGGTGATTGGGATGGATCGTAGCTGGATAGACTGGTTGAATTCCGAAAAGGAATTCTTCCGCTATAATCTTGAATTACGTTGAGAAAGACGGATGGATCTCAAGAACGCAAGAAGTCGCCTAGAGATCGAAGAGAGACTAGTCTTGGAATCCACCATGGTGGATGGCTCTCCTATGCTGCTAAGCTAGGGTTGGACATGAATCCACACGTCCAGTGGAGTAGGAATCCACCCACTCAGGGTTTCTCGAATCCACGAGAGAAATACTGAAAAGTATCTAATGTTTTTTGAATCAAAGCTGTCCTCAAAGTGCTCGTTCCAGATGCCTTATATAGGCAAGAGGAGGACGTCTATTTTGGCTTACATAGGTTGCGGGCTTGATCCAAGATCGAGCCCGAAATTAATAAAGAAATGAAATAAAATGCGAAGCGATAAGATCAAATCTTTACGAGATAAGATCTTCTAACTAAAAGATAAGATCAAATCTTTAAGAGATAAGATCAACTAACAAACGGATAAGATCAAATCTTTAAGAGATAAATGATCTTCTAGAAATGTAAATGACAATAAAACAAAAACCTAAATTAAACCGTCTTAAATGGGATGAAATTTGATAAGCTCGTTGGGTCTTATTTAGCCACTTAAATTAGCCCAACTTACGTCTTATTCCAAGCTTTCTTCACGTGCTTCTAGAACGTCAGTGGTTGGATCAATCTCGGCCGAGATTTGGGTTTGCACGTGCAGGACCATCCTTGAACATCCTTCTAGTACTTCCATCTTTATATAACAACTTTCTAGTTGATGCATCTCCTTTCCTAGCCCATGCGTTTAGCTTGTGCTCTTGTAATTGGTTCGGTAGGAAGTATTGGTTGAGATGCTCCCGCATCAAGATGACTATGATCTCGGGATGAGATCCCACTCTCTGTTGTGAAATCTCGGTCAATATAGTCTCGATCTCGTCCGAGATGGGTATGGAGGAGGTCGAGATTTCGACTTTCGTCTGGTCTTCGTCCTCGACTTCTATTTCGATGGGAATGACACTCAATTCTTCAATTTCCTTATTGCACACGTCCTCCGGTCGAGCCTCTTTCCAGGGAACTAAAATTTTATCAAGCTTGTCAAATGTCTCATTCATTTTTTTGAACATCAATTCAATTTATTCCTCATGGGATTGTTGTTGGGGTTTTATTTGAGGCCGTGGGGATGTGAGAGTTTCGCCAAAAGGATTGTAAATGTAATCCCCACAATACCTCCAAGAGTAAAACTCGTCATTTCTAGCCATCTTGTACTTGGACAATACAAACACAGAAAGAAAACGAGATCAAAAGTAACAAGAAAGATCTACACTATAAATAATCAAAGCACGCAAATTAAACTTTCAACAGTCCCTGGCAACGGCGCCGAAAACTTGTTCGACGTTGACAGGAGCTTGGTTTACTTTGGTTTAACTTTCCCAATCCCCGGCAACGGTGCCAAAAACTTGTTCGTTGGTTTTACGACCCTATAAATCCTTATCAAAAGAGATAGAGACTCACACGATAGCAAAACTAGGAAGGGATAGTTTTAAATTTATAACCTGTAATAAATCCCCTAAATAGCAACGAACCCACAGTGTATGGATCGTACGAAGTAGGACAAGTATTCCAGGGTCGAACACAAAGACTGGGAGGATTAAATTGCAGCAATGATTAAATATAGGATAGATCTCAAATAAAGAATGAAGGTTGGAAAAGATAAGGGAAATAAATCAAATGTTTTTACAGGTTATGAGATTCCCTAAACTGAATGTCACTTCCAATCAAAAGCAGTTTTATAAAAGGAAAACAAAATAAAAGATAATCAAATTAAAGACAAGAAAATGGATTCCAAGGATTCAAGATCATTGTTTACACACATGAACTCAGGACAATCTCACAAAGAATATATGATTGAAAAGCATACATGGATGTGATGCATCCTTGGAGGTAACCAAGGATAACTTCCGGATCTTGATCCAACAAAGCTCCAACTACTCCTTGATTCTTTGTGCGGCGTTGTATCGTTTCAGATCTAAAGGGGCGGAAGCGATGAAGAAACAAGGGTTGATTCGATCTAGAGATATCGAATAAAACTTTTTGTGGGGATCGAAAGTTGACTCTAAAGAAGAATCCTCGAATATGGATTTCTTGGATCAAAGACGAAATCCAAGGAAGAAATTTGAGAGATAGACGGGAGGTTTGATACCCAGGCTATGTAAGAGGAAAATCTTCTCAAAACTTAGTAAAATTGAACATGGAAAATAAGTGAGGCAAGACATCCCTTATATAGAGAGTCTTGTCTACCTATGGGTCAACGGGCCAAACAAACATACATAACAAAAAGCCCAACAAGGGCAAAACCCTAACAGATAAGATCAAAGGGAATATTCTATAAGGAATATCCCTTTTATTACATAAAAGGAAAACATGCAAAAATATAGTCCGAAAGTAAAAGCGTGGACGGGGACCTGTAGCCTATGTCATGGTGGTGTGGAGACACGGCATATCGGCGACTGGTCCAAGTGACGAAGTGGTGCAGGCGATGATGGATCTGGTGGCTCGGGCAATGACCTTGGCTCGGTATCGGGTGAGCGGTCCATCTGAGCGAACCCTCAAAGCCTCGTCCTCATCGTCTACGGTCAACGTAAGAGGAGCATCCAAGGGAGCACCAGTCCCCCCATCTTGGCTGTGAAACGTCCCCGTTTCACCATCGTCAAAGAGAGGCTCAACATAAGGGGCAAGGTCCTTGACGTTGAACGTCGGGTGTACTCCGTAGGAATCCGGAAGCTCTAACTTGTATGCATTTGGGCCATGGCGGGCTAAGATGCGGAATGGGCCATCACCACGGTCTGAGAGCTTGCTCATGCGGCGAGTTGGAAACGCTCCTTCCTTAAGTGGAGCCAAACAAGATCACCGGGCTCAAAAGAGATGTCGCGGCGACCCTTGTTGCGTTGTCCGGCAAGTTGGGCGGCCCGACGTTCAAGTTGTGTCCTAGTCCGCTCATGAAGCTCAATGATTTGGGCGGCTCGGTTTGCGGCGATGATGTGTTCTCCGTCCTTGAGCAGGCGGGGAGTGAAGTCTAACGGGGTATGCGGATTAAGGCCGTAGACAACTTCAAATGGGGACAATTTAGTTGCCGTGTGCCTAGATCTATTATACGAAAACTCCACAATAGAAAGTAAGTCCTCCCACTTACGTGGGTTGGTCCTAGTGGTGGCTCTAAGTAGAGCACCAAGAGTCCGATTGGTCACCGCCGTTTGACCATCGGTTTGGGGGTGATAACTACTTGAAAACAACAAGTTGGTTCCAAGTTTTCCCCATAGCTTTCTCCAAAAGTGACTCACGAATTTCACGTTTCGATCACTAACGATAGAACGTGGTATCCCATGTAAACGCACCACATTGTCAAAGAACAAGGTGGCAACTTCACTAGCATTTTGGGTGCTTTTACATTCAATGAAATGAGCCATTTTGGAGAAGCGACTGACTACCACGAAAATGGAGTCTTTGTCTCGTTTTGACATAGGCAACCCGACCACAAAGTCCATGGATAGATCCTCCCAAGGTCCCATTGGTATAGGCAAAGGAGAATACATTCCATCCGGGCCTTGGCGCGACTTTGCATGATGACATGTGATGCAACCCTTGCAAAACCGTGTCACATGCATGCGCATCCGGGGCCAAAAGAAATGCCCTTGGAGAGCGGAAAGGGTCTTGGTAGCACCGAAGTGACCACGGTCCTCATGAGCTTCCTTGATCAACAAATGGTGTATAGATGAGCGTGGAATGCAAAGTTTTCCCGCTCGGAAAAGATAGCCATCATTAATAAAGAAAGACTCGTGCTCTCGGAGGTCGAGGCATTGTGCCCATATATCCTTGAAGTCAAGATCCGTGGCATATAATTCTTTGATAAGAGCAAAGTCATGTATCTTGGCATCCATATACACAAGAAGGGCATACCGGCGAGAAAGGACAACGGCTACCACATTCTCCTTGCCTTGCTTATGCCGAATGACATAAGGGAAGGTCTCTAAAAACTCTACCCAACTAGCATGGCACCGACTTAGATTTGTTTGACTCATGAGATACGAAAGAGCCGCATGATCTGAATGAATCACGAACTCCTTCAGCCACAAGTAATGTTGCCATGTCTTAAGACAACGAACTAGAGCATATAGGCAATTGGACGAGTCTGAATGAAGGACCGGAAAGTTTTTCACTAAAGTAGGCAATTGGAAGAGTCTCTTGTAAGAGAACGCCTCCAATGCCCACATTCGATGCATCACATCCACCTCGAAAGTTTTCGAAAAATTTGGGAGTTGGAGTAATGGTGCATTACAAAGGCGGTCATTGAGCGCATCAAACGCTCGAGCATGGATATCACGCCACTCAAACGTGACACCCTTGGTAGTAAGCTCATGGAGCGGTGCCGCTACCGTGCTAAAGTCCTTGACAAAGCGTTGGTAGAAGCCCGCTAAGCCGAGAAAGGCTCGGACCATGGTGACCGTAGTAGGAGTTGGCCACTCCCGAATAGCACGGACTTTAGATTCGTCTACCCGTAGTCCATCCTTAGACACGACATAGCCAAGAAAGATAGTGGTGTCCGAGCAAAAGAGACATTTTTCAAAGTTGACATACAATTGCTCTTGTCTAAGGCACTCGAGCACTTGGCGAAGGTGCCCGAAGTGATCCTCCAAAGACGTACTAAACACCAAAATATCATCAAAATAAACAACAACAAATGTACCCAAGAATCGGCGCATGACATGGTTCATGAGGCGCATGAAGGTGGACGGGGCGTTGGAGAGGCCAAATGGCATGACAAGTCATTCATAGAGTCCATACTTCGTTTTGAATGCCGTCTTCCACTCGTCACCTTCGGCCATCCGGATTTGGTGGTAACCACTCCGGAGGTCAATTTTGGAGAAAATGGTGGCGCCGTGGAGCTCATCCAACATGTCATCAAGGCGCGGGATCGGGTGGCGGTATTTGACGGTGATTTGGTTGATGGCACGGCAATCAACACACATCCGCCATGATCCGTCTTTCTTTGGCACTAATATCACCGGGACGGCACATGGTGATAAGGATTCACGCACATGTCCCCGGTCTAGGAGCTCTTGTACTTGACGTTGTAGCTCCTTCGTCTCTTCCAGACTTGCTCGGTACGCGGAACGGTTTGGCAAGGAAGCACCGGGCACAAAGTCAATTTGGTGTTCAATCCCTCGGATTGGTAGACAAATTATTTACCTCCCGACTCACCTTTGCTTCTTGTCGGCATGCCCCCAATGTGCACCGTCAATGGTCTTGACGGCATGGTAGACAAGCTCACTGGGGACATCATCCACATGTATTATAAGTTTGAGCCGCCCGATCCGGAGTTTGTCATTGTTATACCACCCGGCTTGCCACCCATCAAAGGTTTTGTGCAAAACTTCAAGGAGTACCGGCGCCATCAACCATCACTAATCCGTTACCGGTACTTGATTTCGTGCCTTGATGGCACATTTGACAAGCTTGGCGGCACCATCATCGTGAAAAATTACAAGTCCAATCCGCCCGACACCGAGAATGAGCATCCAAAGTTCAAGTCAAGGGCCTTGTTCTCAATGTTTCTCCTTTCTTTTCCGACCGTGCAAACGAGGACGTTTCATAGCCAAGAGGAGGAGAATGATATGCCCTTGGATGGCGAGGTCATCCGTCTATCCGGCTAAGAGGACCTCGCAAGGGACATGTCTAGCCATGGCATGAAGCTTGCCATTTTAAGTTTTTTCCTTAGTTATTTCCCTTTATTAATTATGTAATAAAAGAAGGAATATTCTTGTGGAATATTCCCTCTTGATCTTATCTTTTAATTTTTGATCTTATCTTTTAGGTTATCCCTTTTTGGGCTTTTCGTTATGGACTTGTTTGGCCCGTTGGCCCATAGGTAGGCAACACCCTCTATATAAGGATGTGTTGACCTTCATTTGTAACCATGTCTAATTTGAATCCAAGAATAGTGAAGGGAAATCCTCCTCTTGGTTTAGGCATCACTCTTCTTCCCCCTCCTCAAATATCTATCTAGGATCTAGTCTTTTATCCAAGAACTCATACTCGAGGATCCTTTTGAAGGATCAACTATCCCGCTCCACTTCGTGGATGATTCGATCAACCTAGATCGGATCGACCGTACGCTTCCACATCCATTTCTAAAGCCCCATCAACCAAGTTCTATTGTTTGATCCGCCACGAACGATCAAGAAGGAGTAGTTGAAGTTTCTCCTCGATCTAGATCTCCCCCGTTTGTATCAGGATGAATTTTTCTTAAATCAATGTTCTATCACAGTTACGTCTCAAGAAGATACAGGTCCGCAATCTAATACCTATTGCTTTCAAGGTAAAGAGGGAGAAATAAATAAATAAACCTTATTTCTTCAATTAAGGAATCTAATAACCCTTTACAGTTACGTCTCAAGAATTATTGCCTCAAATGAAGGAATAATGACACATTCTATCCAATAAAGGTTAAACCTTTATTACCTAGGAACAAATTCTCTTATGTATCCAAGAAGGAACATCTCAGTTACGACTCAATTCCAACTTAGGTTAAAGTGGTTTAGATCAATTCTAAACCTGCAAAAACCAAACATTTCCACATGATTTAAAACGATTCAATAATTATAGAGAACAATCCCTCATTGTCCAAGGTATAAACAAATCTCTAATCTACCTTGGAAACACAAAGATCTAGCCAATAACAATTATATCAAAATCTACAACTCTGAAAGACAATTGAAACATAAAAAGCGAAATAACATAACGGAGAAAAGAAACTACTCAACTTCGAATGAATGAAAACTTGCAATCTTAATAAATCTCGAATCCACAATGTCTTCCAACAACAACTGAATATAAAAGTGTGAATATTTGATCTAAACTAATCTAAACTATGAAGAACCAAGGTTGAAGAAGACGGCAGGGTAGGAAACGGCTCCCCCCTCTAGAGGAAACTCTAGGCGAATCCCAACAAAATCGAACACCCTTGAAATGAATCCAAGACTTCCTTTTATGCACAAGACCCTAGCTCAAAGACGTTGTGCCGAAAAGGAAAAAGCCTGTAAACGAAATAAGACGATCAGGGAAGAATCTCAGGCTGGATCTCGGTTGAGATAGGCACTGTCGGGGCTGAGATTTTGTCTTCGATCTTCAACGTCATGGATCTAGTCACCCGAGATGCCGACCAAGATACCGATCGAGATATTGGAACAAAAACTTCCATCTTGGGCTGAGATAAATGGATCTCGGCCGAGATGGCTCCTTGGTCGTTCCTTCATGCCTTTAGCTTGATTCCTAGCCCTTTCCCATGCACGTATGCCTGCTCCAATGCGTTCACTTCGAGGCTTGATCCTCAAATACGTCGTTTTAGCTCCATAATGTGTCAAATCACCTACAAAGCCACAAATAGTGTGTGTAGACATCTATTCTTGTAAAGTAGAACTAAACAAGCATAAATGACATAAACTAAGGCTAAAACATGAATGCGGAAAGGGAAAATCTACCTAAATGCATGACTAAAACCGGTTGATAAATCATGTTATCACCTAGCAACTTCGACCGTGCGAGATCTCTTTAGCTTTTGACTTTGATCGATTCAGAAATAGAGGAATGCTAAAAGTGTGAACAAGTATGAAAAACGACTAGGGGTTGGGATTAATCCTCCCAATCCTTGCTAATGCAATATTTATACACATTATAATGCCATAGAGTGAGAACTATTTGCCCAAGTGCTTAAATGAATGATGACTAAACGATTGTATGCATGGATAGGTGAACGCAAATCTAAGCATGCTAGTCAATCCAACATAGTACCTCACATGGTGTTTGCTATCGGTAAAATGCTAGTCAACTACGATCTCAAACTAGTGATCAATACAAGATAATCGAGCCTCACATGGTGTTTGCTATTGGCTTTCATATATCATAAGGATCTAGAGTGGATTTACACTTCACAAATTAGTAATCAATTATCCCTTACATGGTTTTTGCTATTGGAATAGTTGAAGTACTAATCCTAGCAATATATGTGCCTACAAATGCATCACTAGAATATAATGTGGAATTACTTATGAGTCTCACTAGACGGCGAATTATCAACAAATAAGATCATGGTTAAGAACCAAAAAATGTGCATGAAAGAACAATCTAAGCTAAACTTAGCATCCGACTTTCATATTAGCTTAAATATTAATCCTAGTGTTCTAATCGGTTTTTAACCTACTATATGCTCACTATCATGCTTTGATACTCACATAAATTCTCGGCATTATAACGATATAAATATTACATAGCTTTGGATTGGGATTTTCACCCCAATCCCTAGTATCGTACTACTCACTCATGCCGAGTGATGATGGAAACAAGACAATCAAACATGCAATCAAAGAACCCATATAATCTAGAGAGAGATGGTTGTCAAAGAACTAAGAGAGATTTGTATTACCAAAAACAATATGGAAAGTAGCAATGGATCCAGCTTGTACACGGCTCAATTCAAATCCAACTCGGCACAATCTCTTACAACTCGGACTAACTCGGATCTAAACTAGGGAGACTCGGCTCCGAAACTAAGAGAAATGTAAGAAGGGAATTATGGAGTGGTGAATCCATTTCTATTACATGCAGCTAAGCCTCTTTATATACGTTGAAATAGAAGGAATTAGGCACGGATCATGGCAATGAAGTGGCACGGATTGCCAACATCAGCACAAGGAATCTTGTAACCATCGTCACGTGGCGAATTGGTTGTAACGACATTACTCATCGATCGATTTGACCCCGAAGTGACTCGACTGACGTTGAAAAGTAAGTCGGTTAAACTATTGTCTTCTTGAGTTGAGTGAGTTGCCAAACTCGACTGCCACTTGAGCGACGCTTGACATGTCTTCCGCATCGGCTTGACTTCTTCTTTGCGGGAGAGCCCAAGTCTTTAGGCCCGAGTCGATTCCTCCTTCTTTGTGCGAGTGAAAGGGAGCCTTCAATATGGTTGCACAGGCAACTCGACCTTCTGGACTTGCATCTCTGAATGATCTTTTGCCATTCCTTCTTCTACTTTAATGTTTCGGAGCTTCTCTTTGTTTCTTCCTTCCTTGCTTCCAGATTTGATGAAGACGTGGTTGTTTTCCTGAGTCATTGTAAGTCCATTTATGCTCCATTTTGACCTAAAATTACCTAAGCACAAGAGACAAACGAGGAGTAGACATATATTCTTTGATGTAAATAAGCTCTAGCAAAGAAGTAAAGGCCTAAACCCATGCATATCTACTAAAAACACACAAAAACAACACTACAAAAGATAGCATAAAAGCATGCTATCAATGTATTTTCTGATTTTTGTAAATAGTTTTTACATTTCCTTTTATCTTTTTAGGAAAGAAAGACTTTTAAACATATATAAGCCTTCCTTCTTCTCCTTTTATTTACGTTATTTCAAATTTAGACAATTGGTTGTATTAAGTTTTCACGTCAAAATCAATCAAAGAGAGCGCCTTTGGTTGGCATTGTTGGGTGTTTGTCAAGCTTGGTTGATCTTTTCTTGTGCCAATCTACCGAAGATTGGTGATTAAAGTCTTCACTTGCCTCCTCCTTATGATTGCTTCTCCACTAAAGCTTGTTTAACGTTGTAGTGTTGATTGGATTAAGGTAAGACAAGGGTGCGGGTTTTGATCATCTTTGATTAAGGTTCTACCTATTGATCCACTTAGTTCATCACCATAAGGGTTGTTTCACGGCATCTCTTCCTATTATATAATTCATGATTCAACTTCAGTTCTTAATTTTTTTCATTCATCTAAATATAAAGAGAACAAGTAGAAGCATAATTTTTTATCCATACAGATAACAAGAAAAAAGGGGTAGAGTTTTCGAGTGTTTTAAGGGTCGTTTTTAAAAGCATAAGTTCAATGATGAAAGTTGTAGAGTTTCAAGCATATTCCAAACAACATCCATTACACATAGTTTCTAATAAAAATACAAGATCTAATAAAAGAGTATTTAAGGATCTTTCAAAATATTACAACATAAATACTAAGGTTCATATCAACAAATACATATCCCATAAGCCAACTACAAAATTGAGTGAAGATTAGATCATAGAGTAGAGATGTCGGGCTCAATTTATTCAAGAGAAAGATCAACATTACCTAGTAGATACCAGAGAGCAAACTTCTGTTTCGAAACAGGGAAATAAAATAGAATTCATCATGAAATAAGTTAAGACACTCGATCAACACATATAGGTAAGATATTTAATAAGTGTTAAAAGTTTGAAAGAAGGTTAGAAAGCACCTAGTTTGTGTTTCTGATTTTCTCATCCTAAATAACAACCATATTTCAATGTATAATATATGAGAAACAACAACTCTTGTTATTAGATTGTGAGCTTTTGATAGACTTAGCCTGTGAACATCGATTAATCAATTTCGTCAAAGAAGCAAAGGGTGTTAGGGTTTTTCTTGTGTTTGGAGGGGGGGGGGGAGTAGATAGGTTAGAAATCCATAGTTTTAGAGATTTTCATAACGGTTTGTTTAGGTTATCTCGAGTAAACGAAATAAGTGTTTTGAGACTGGTGAAAGACCGGAGTTTAGGCCGAATCATACCTACAATCGCTATATATAGGTTAGTAATTCATGTATTGAACAAAGCTACCATTCAACGTGTATCAAGCCTGATGGAGCAGAATCATTCGACGGGCGAAACAACTTCAGCAATGTCAGACACTAGAGCATAGAACTCCGCAATACACCCTGGACAACCCTCCATCGTTGCCAATGACAGTCTTCAATAATTTGTTTCTTTTTTTTTCCTCTTGAAAGTGATCATTTGAAGAAGCTCGCGGTTGAAACATCCGGATCCTCTTCTACCAACTTTGAACTCGCCATTGAAGGCAAATGGAGGTTTAGGGATCGGTTGTGTGATGGAAGATATCGCTTAAGAAAAGGAGAGCAGAGAAGAATCTCTTAGCACTCTTGGATCGAAAGACTCGTCGTAGGTATCTTGCCAGAGGTGGTGGCTCCGAAGTTTTTTTGGGCGCATGAGCAGACGTGTTCTTCAGAGGGAGTAAGGGGTTTTGGTTTTTCTTTTTTAAAACGATATTGATTAGATTTAAATGCAAAGACATTAAATATAATAATTAAATGTATTAAAAATAAATTTATTCAAGTGGTCCCAAAATACAATAGCTTCCACCGCATATATTTGTTCACAATATGAAGAAAAAAATGAATAGTGTTACTAAAAATTAAAATGAACAACTAACGTAAAAAAGAAAAAGAACACATAGTATAAAAAAATTAACATAATTTCTCGTTATTAAGAAATGCTTTGAAGGATGTTAGAGAGATTTGACAAAAAATAATAATAAATAATTAAAATATTTAAAATATCTCAATTTAAAGATGCTTTTCAAAACATCACAAAACATCTCAAAAAGGAGATGTTTGAGGTCAAAATAAGAAAGTATAATATATATATATATATATAAATTCAATATGGCATGATTTTATTTGATTTGTGAAAATTTTCAATGAGATGCTTTTATAAAGTGGGTAAATTATATGAAATTCTTGAGTAAAATGAAGGAGAGAAAAAATGAAAAAGATAACCAAACACCTAAGGAGCCTCCTCATCGAAACCTATATATATACACGTCAATGATTTCTTTTGTTATATAAAAAACGATAATAATTAATAAAATTGAGTGAAACTATGAATATAAAATAGAAAGTAGATATAAAAATATGAAATGCGGTCGTTTTATATACGAATAAGGAGGAGTAATACGGAATTAATGGTTGTTGATCGAATTGAACGATGAAATAAAAGGTGTGGAGTGAAGGTGTAAATATTTACATTAGGAACCTCAGCTTGAAATTTAGAGTAAAAGTATGTATATATAAATGTATATATAAATATATATACTCCAGTGGGCTAAGTGTGTTTGGGCATTGATGCATATTGGTTGAGCCTTGCTGCAGCTACAACAGATGCAGCAACCCCTGTAGGGTGGGTACAGATGTCGGGGTTGTTTCTCAGCTCGGCACTAACCACACCTTCCGCATCCTGTCGTGTCGCTGGCTTGTCTTTCGGCAACTTCGAGGAGGCATCCTACGTATATGCATGCATGGATTTAGGGTTAGGCTGAAGTCAGCTAGAGTCTATCATATATTTTATTAAAACTAGAATGAAAAAATAAACATTATACCTTTATATATATATACACACACAAACGATTAGCATGTTAAGGTTACATATATAGAGAGATCAATTTAGAATTAGCTAGGTACCGTAAGAATGTCAGCTAAGGTGATCTTTTCGTCCGGATTGACAGTCCTAGCGTTGAGTTGAGCGGCTGCTTGAGCTGTGGCGGCAAGCCCACCTGGGGTGATGTTGGTCCGCCCCGTCGCCCGAACCTCTGCAGCCTGGATTGCTGCCGCATCGCTTCTCTCCACCAGTTTGCTTCCTGCGGTTATGGCCGTTGCTTCCAGTGCTTCTCCTATTGTTATCGGACTATGACGGCTTTCTTCTTGCTCTTCACCATTCTCGGTCTGTGGATTAACAATTTATTACCTATCATTATATTCCATAAAAAAAATCAAGGAACCTTGTACTTTGACTTTTTCAGATTTTTCCCAAAATTTTTTTTAGTTTTCGGATGATATCTTTGAGTTTTAGATTTTTCTGGATTATACACTTATATTATCCATAATCCATAAGTTAACATTTTACGAAAAAAAGGAAATATTATTTTTTGTTGATTATTATTAATAGTCATTTTAAAGGTATATATAATTTCTTGAATGAGTAATTTATATTTTTGTTAGCCTTAAAATACTCATAAATATTAATTTACGAATAATAAATAGAAGGTATAATTCGAAACGCTAAAACTCAAGGATATCATCTAAAAATTGACAAATACTTGAGTATAATCCAAAAAAGTAAAAAAAAAAATATAAGACACCATCAGAAATTTCCAAAAAATCAAGGAAGATTGTATTTTGATGAGCCGCTCAATACATAACTTAAAAAAGTTAAAAAACCATCTAAACATACGAAAACTGAAACACCTGTGCGCTTTTCGTAGCATCGGTAGAGGTGTTGGCGTCACTCACGGCGCCACCAACAACTCCGGCCTTGTCTTCAGGGTTATCTTTTGCCTCCACCAACTCCGCTGCTTCCTTCCACGATTCATCCTCTTTCACCGCTTGGAGCTGGCTCATTATTTCCTTTACTTCCCTTTGAAATCAACACAAAATATATATATATATATATATATATATCTTTACTCTCTTTTTTTTCCTTAGAATTTTGCGAGGTTTATTTATATAAATCCTCCTAAAATGCAGAAATTATGGATCACAGTTATCATAAGAATTTTGTTGACTAGAGTAAATTGTGACACGTGGTTGTTTGACCTTTAAATTTGTTTTATTGTGTGGCCTCCCATGGTTGAAACAAAAAATGGAATTTCCAATTTGTGTTGTGGTTTTTGCATGATTTTCTCCATCTCAACTCTATGTTATATTTGTCGGGGGAGATGGAAATAGATGGATATTTGCTATCATCTATTGTAATGTAATAATGTAAGAAGTTATTTAACTGATGTTATTTTGTTGATGGGTATTTATGGAGATTAAGTCATTTAACTGGTGGTAAATAGTAAATGACCTTATTTAATAGGTGGCTTTTGTCAAAAGAAGAACGAAAGACTTGCTTGGAAGGAGGAATCAAATCAAGTAAGATAGATCTATATACGCAAGGAGATCACATGTTTATGGACACTTGCAAGATGGATAGAAAATTGTTGCTAAATTTTATCAATTTTGATCTTATTTTTTAGCCCATAATTAACACCTTTAGTTATGTGATAGGTTTAAATTTTGTACCTTTTATGTTTTTTTTCATCCCAAGTTTCAATTATATTTTTAATGTTATTTTAAGTCATCTAATAAAAAGACTTAAAGGTAGATTTTATGAGATCTTATCATTTCTTATATTAAGATATATCTTCTTTTTTTAAAAATCTTATCATAGATCTCTACATTGATCTTATAGTGTAAAAGATAGATTTTCCGATTACAATTTATCTTACTTATAGGGAATTGCGCACTGCATTGTTAGTTGACTTTCATATTTTTCAAAATAAACACTTGTTTATTGCAGGTTTTTCGTATGCTATTCTGATGGAGAGAGAGGAGAGACAGAGAAGCTAACACATAATAGATAGTTTTGTTGTAATAACGAGAAATTTCGGAAATTAATCTAATTATTCTAATTAGAATTTTATTAATTTAATCTAAGATCCGGAGTTTTAAAATATTAACGGATCTAACTTTTAAACCGAACCAAACCCTAGCAGTGTGGACCGAACTGACATTGACAGGGGACGGACCGTTTCTAGTTCCCTTGGATCGGCCGGACACCTTTTTGGTTTCAATTGGTGGGCCTTGCCTCAAGGGCTGTGGTCAGCCATCTCCTTCCGCGTACCCCGGCCCACCTCCCTTTCTCTCTCAAGATCCAGAGTCCCTCTTCTCTACCGGGCTTACTCTATCCCAATCGTCCTTGCCCCGAACACAAAACTCACGGCCTAGAAATCCCCAGCCTTCCTTCAGTTGCCCCCTCGCCCGATCTGGCACACGCAAGTTTGTCCCATTATGTCGTCTTATCCCCTACCGTTAGAACGTTACAAAGATCGACAAAAAATGTTACGCCGGTGTTAATGATGAATTGAAGACAACATTTACCTTCCTCATTGAGCTAACATTGAATACCGGTAGTCACAGTGAATCACCTCTTCCTCCTGATCTATCCTTGTCCTTATCTCGCACCCCCTTCCTCCCATTGACATTCCTTACTTCTGACCACCGGTCTTGCTACCGACAGCAACCTCTGCACCCTCACCTCCTCCAACGTTCAGTACAACGTCCTAGTACCGGCCACCCTTGTTTCCAATGGTGATAATCCAGGGAGACCACAACAGATCACTCCTTCGGAGAGCACCGCCGGTGAAGTGAAGAGTAAGCCGCCGGCACTTGAAGCCTACCCCGCCCAGTTACCACACCGGTGAGCTCCGCCATATCCCTGCTGCAAGTTGTGAGTAGAGACTTGGGTTACTAGGAAGATTTGAAGGTCTAACCGTGACCTTATTTTTGTCAACAGGTTTCGTACGGGGATGATCGAACTAAGGGTTCCAAGTACCACGCCTACTCCCTCTCCGCTTCCCGTGAGTTTCGACCCCACGACCTGGTTGTTCTAGCTTGGGGCGCTCACTCTTCCTCTCACAACTACCAAGCTTCGAACTCAAGATCTTTGATCTCATTTTTTATTTAAACTAGTAATCCAGTGGCTAGAGATTGAACTCGAGACCTTTCCGTCTAACAGTGAACTTTACATAGTTTTTGCAATCCACAGGGATCGAACTTGTAACCAGTTACGCTGCCACTGACGCCATCCAACCCCGGTTGGCTTGCGACCCATCCTTTATGGTTAGCCTGAACCCGATTCCTTTTTCCGTCAATTAATGGATGTTAATTTAATTCCGTTAGAATTAATAATGAACTATAAATTAATTGATTATAAACAGCATGATATTGTAGTCTTACATAGTTGATGTAAACGTAGAAATAATGGATGATGTGGAACTAAGTAGAAAACCGAAACTTTAGTTTTAGCGGAATTAAGAGAGTGTATTTCTGGAACCGGATTGAGAAAATAGTACAGCGAACGGTCGATAACATTAAATTAGTGATGCCTTCCGATTTAGGATATTTTAATGGCACGGTGATATTGTTGATAGAAGAACTGGAAATGGACGTATAGGTCCTCGAACCTAAGTGTTAAGGAAGGTTAGGGTATTGATGCTAGATATCAGACCCTGCTTATTTAGAATGATAAGTCGAATAATATTAAGGGTTAAACTCATTCTAAGGGTGGATAAATGTGGAACAGGATAATCAAATCTCTAACTGACAAGATCGCGAGACGTTGAGACCAATACCGATAAGGTGAGTTCATAGGACTCACTTGGCTACCTTTTAATACCAAGTGTGCACTAGGGTAGTGTGTGTTATGATTGTGAAATAAAATGAACGAACTAGATCACTTCTTTTAAACTTATAAAGAGAGGCACAAGTGTATTATAACGTGCCGTAGTTTTCTGTCTGGGCCGAGGGTGCCAAAAGATTTCCCCGTGACCAGTCCATTAGCGTATACCAGAGGAGGCACTAACACCAAACCTACTGGTGAAAGGGGATGGGGAAAGAGTCGGGATACTCTTGTGTTACCTTGAAAACTTGGATAATTAAATGACCAATTTCACCAAAGAAAAGATAATAAACCGGGACATTGTGTGTTGCATGCTAATTGGTTTATAGTACTTCCTTAAATGTGTGTGCGCTTTGGTGACCTTTGTATTAGAATTGTAGCTAACGGTGTTCATCGTGTTGTTAGACCTCGCAGGTTAGATACCTACCGAGGAATCGAGGTGAAGTGGCCAACCGGGTTTCCGTACTAGGAATGGGATTTATTTCATACAATTTATTTTATTGCCTTCAGTCTTTTTCATTTAAGAGATTGACTACTGTTGAATCGAGTTGTGTTTTTAGAACTTATCATTATTTTATAAAGATTGCCTTTTAATATTTGTGCCTTGTTGCAAGGTCCTTCATTATTGTTGTCAAACTAAGGTCTGGTCCCACTATGAGGTCTTAGCCAGTAACGTTCCGGATTTCCAGAATTCGGGGTGTTACAACATGGTATCAAAGGTCTAGGTTGGAAATAATGGAACTCGAAATCTTCTAAAAAGGCCAAGTATAAACAGAACCCAAAAAGGTATTCTAAAATGAGTTTTTAAGTGTAACTTTTGCTTAGTCGGGTTGGGTAGTAGTACGAAAATCACCACTTCACTCTGCAGATCTCGGTAGTGGTAAATTAGTGTGATTTTGTCCTTAGCATTATAATGATACTAATCTTAGTCGTCCGTCTGGTACAGATGGCACGTGATAGCTTATTACCAACTACGGGTAGGGGAAGAGGTCGTCCACCTCTTCACCCCGCGACACCAACAATTGGGGCACCCCAACCGGGGTAGACACCCAATGGTTAAAAGTTGAGGCCGAGCTGCTCTACTTGCACCACCGAGAGAGGAGATAGTCGGCGATATAGAAGACAATGTGGAGGCCGCTATTGAGGCCAACGTGGAAGCCCATGCCGTTGGGGCCGATCCAGGAGAGGAAGCTGCCGAGAGTGCAGCCCTTGAGTCTAGGACGGGAGCTACACATTATTCCTGATCTCGTAGGACTGGATCATCGGCATCAAGACGTATTGTGATAAGTGCTACCGAGCTGAGATCCTATGTAGATGAGGCACTTGAGGCAACTCTAAGGGGTAGGGCAGCTCCAGCCCTGCCCCTACCAGCTAGGTCCACCACTGTGTCACAGGGAGTGACTCCGGTCCGGATCGCACCAGAGAGGGTCGTAGAGGATGTCTGAGCTGGAAAGGAGCCACGGTTACCTAGATTTGATGATTGGTTGAGGACTTTCAACCATCAAAGGGTGCCCACTTTTGACAGGACGCTAGGTTTGGAGGTGGAACATTGGCTGGGACACGTTGAGACTGTTCTGGAGGCGATATGTTGTCTTAAGGAGAAAAAGGTGGAGTTAATACAAACCATGTTCAAAGAACAGGTGCACTACTAGTGGAGGACAGTTCGCAGGAGTGTGACTACCTTTGCAAATATGAGAGAGCTGATCCGGGGCCACTTCTGTCCTGCATTTGTGAGGATGGAACGACTACGGGACTTCTATGAGACCCGGTTTGAGGATGTGCCTATATCTGAGGCCATTAGGAGGTTCAGGGAGGAGCTGGCCTTGTTGGGACCAGCTGCCCCTTCAGAGGATCAGCACATATACCTCTTTTCGTTGAGAGTGAGAGAGGACACCCGGTCATACTTAGATGGATTCCATTGTGAGACCTTGATGGAGTATCAGGATAGGGTTGCTGCTTACGAGAGAGATCAACCCCTTTACCGGAGAGCAGTTCAGTCAGGAGGGCCCGATAAGAGGCAGATACTCAGGTTCTGCTAGTGGGTTTGCTAGTCAGAGTAGAGCCCCGACCTCCAAGAGTGTTGGGTTTCCACCGAGGACTCCGGTACCATACCTTGGGTGTCAGTGCACAACTATGGCCAGCTTAGACATCTACGAGCCCAGTGTCAGAGGTCGTTGGTCACCTGCTTTACTTGCGGCAAGTTAGGAAACAGGGCTACTTTTTGTTGTCAGGGAGGAGCTCCACCAGCACAGAGACACTTCCACCCCGGAGCTAAGAGTGGTGAACAATGACCCCCCGGCTACTTATGTGTCGGGATATCAGCAATAGAGAGCCCCAGGTTACAAGCAGCAGAGGGCACCGGGGTATCATCACCAGTACAGAGCCCCAGTGCACCCTCCGCTTCAGAGTTCCACGCAGGGCATGGGCCGTGGCAGACGCCGTGGAGATAGTACAACAGGGACTAGCGGGACTCAGGCTAGAGAATTTGAGTTGAGAAGCCCGGATCAGCCGAATGCTCCTACGACCACAAGTACTATCTGGAATAAGGACGCACTTGCCTGAGTTTAGTTTGATACAAAGGCAACCCATTCTTTCATATCCGATGCTTGTGTAGATAGGTTGTCCTTCGATACTGTAGTTGGGATACCCTTCGTAATACGGATACCGAATGGGAACAAGGTCAGCGGTACTCGGGAAATTCATAACTTCCCGATACGTTTGGGAAACCGGGAATGGTTAGTGGACTTCCTAGTGATGCACTTGGTGCATGAAGATGTCATCCTAGGAATGGATTGAATGGTCAATTATGGGGTAATACTTGACATAGGCAGGAGGACAGTGACTGTTACATCGACAGTGGGAAAACTACAGATTTTCCGAGGGTGGGACCTCGGGAATGCATGAGCAGTGATTAGTGCAGTCAAAGCAGCACGACTGATCGGACAAGGTTGTGAGATCTTTGGTGCTATGCCATGAAGGAACATAAGGGTCCAAGGCTAGAGGACGTACCAATAGTGAGTGTGATCCAGGAGCATCTAGCATCTTGACTTCACCTCCTTGTACAGATGGACGCATGAGTAAGAGAAGACGAATTATCAAAGAGGAGGACCAAGACCACGACAGCCCCGACCAAGATCCAGATCACGGCCGAGACCCAGGCACTCTCAGCCGAGATGTGTGGGAGAGAACCAACTGAGACATGAGAGACACGTATGAAAAGGAAGTGTGTCGGGCTACATTTGAAGGAAGAAGTTTTCGGGCCAATTTAAGTGGCTAAATTAGGGCCAACTTGGTTATTATTTTCAGCCCATATTTGGACATCTTTTTATTATTATGGCCTTTCAATTAAATTGTTATTTTTGGCTTTTTAAGGTTTGTTAGTTCAACCCATTAGTTTGATCTTTTCTCTTAAAGATTTGATGTTATCTTTGTCGCTAGCTTGGGCTCGATATTATATTTGGCTCATAGCCCGTAGGAAACCCTAGTGGACGTCCTCTGTGCCTATATAAGGCCTTGTAGGACGTGGAATTTCATTCAACTCAGATCAATTTAAACACAAGAATACTTTTCAGTATTTTCTCTCTTCTCTCCTAAGTCTTCTCGTGGAATCGAGATAAACACAGAACAAGTGGAATCTCGTTCGCCCAGCAACTTGGGATTGTTTCGAGTTGTGTCACTTGGATTGACAAGTTGGTGTTCTCAATCATCTTCAGGTGACTTCTCGTGTTCTAGGGACAATTGTTTTCCCTTTTGTGTGAGATTTTAGCAGGAAGGCTTCTTCAAGTCATTCCAAGTTGTGTGTTAGGGTCTTTGTTTCCCTAGTGTGCTCTTGGTTGCCTTAAGGGCTCGACGAGATCTATCCATCTATCGATCCTTTACAATCATCGGATCATTCTTTCATCTTTTCTCTTTCAAGTTTCCATCTTTTTCCATTTTTCTTTCATATGAAGTCTTGGTGTTGAAAGATCGGGCAACCTCACGGCTTACCCCGTATCAGAGTGAGTTCACGGAGGTTTTCCGGGATGACTTCCCCGGCCTCGTCCATAGTGGAGCGTAGACTTCAATATTGAGTTGGAGCCCAGCACGAGACCGATCTCGAAGGCTTCCTACCGGATGACACCTATAGAGATGGCAGAGCTGAAGAAGCAGTTATAGGAGTTGGTAGAGAAGGGGTTCATCCAACCTAGTGTCTCTCCTTGGGTGCCCCGGTACTATTTGTGAGGAAGAAGAATGGATCCATGAGACTGTGTATAGAATACCGGGAGTTGAATCCGGTAACGATCAAGAACAAGTATCCGTTACCCCGTATCGACGACTTGCTAGACCAGTTGCAGGGAGCCTCAGTCTTTTCCCGAATCGACTTGAGGTCAAGATACCACCAGCTGAGTGTGAGGGATCAGGACATCCCTAAGACAACTTTCTAGACTAGATACGGTCACTATGAGTTTGTGGTTGATAACATGATTTATCGACCTAGTTTAGTTGATCATATATGTCGTTTTTCCCTTTCTGCATGCATGTTTTAGCAATAGTTTGTGTCTTTTATGCTTGTTTAGTGTTACTTTGCTAGTATAGATGTCTACACACGCTTGTGGTTACTTTGTAGGTACTTTGGCGTGTTTTAAAGCTAAAACGATGCATTTTGAGGACTAAGCCTCGGAGTGGACGCATAGGAGCTGTCATACGAGCATTGGAAGGGAGCGAACTACACTTAAGGAGCAACCGAGGCGAAGTGCCCAAGGTCAAGAGAATCTCGGCCGAGGTCCACCAATCTCGGTCCGAGACAGGAGGCTTAGAAGTCACTGTATTAAAATCTCGGTCGTAATCTCGGGTCACCCAGACCGAGATCCCATGACGCTGAAGTACAAAGTCGAAATCTCGACCCCAACGTCGGCCAATCTCGGCCGAGGTTCAGACCGAGATATTTCCCTGAGCATCGATCCTTATTTTATTTCGGACTTTCAGCCCAACCCGTGAGTTTCGTAGGGTTCCAACGTTAAACAAGAAGAGATCCGAAGTTCAGAAAAAGGACGCCCACCGAAGAGAAGGTTGAAGATTGTTTAGGTTGTGAATGTGGAAGTTCGATTATTGAAGGAAAGTGTGTCTTTTTATTTCTTTTTCATCTTTGTTATTTAGTTAGTTTTAAGGAAGATCCAGTTGGAAGTTTGTTAGAGTTTATTTGGAAGTTTGTTAGAGATTACAAGTTTTGAAGTTTTGATTCAATAAAAGTTGGGTACTTTCTTTAATCCCTTTTCCTTTTTAATTTTGTTGATTTCTCTTTTCATATCAAATTCAAGATTAGCCATGAGTTTGAGTGGCTAAAAACCTATGTGCTTCCTGGGTAGATAGAGAATTGTTTATACCTTGGACTATGATGGATTGAATTGTTCTTATATCTAGTTTGTGTAAATCGCTTTAAATCCTATGGAAAGGTTTGGTTTTTGCCGGTTTAGTATGAATATAAAACACTTTAACCGAAGTAGGAATTGAGTCGTAACTAAGATATTCCTATTTAGACACATAAGAGAACTTGTTCCTAGGTAATAAAGTCTTAACCTTTATTGGATGGAATGTGCCATTATTCTTTCCTTTGACGCAATAGTTCTTGAGATGTAACTGTAAAGGGTTATTGTGATTCCTTGATTTAAACAATAAGGTATGTTTATCATGTCTCCCTTTATTATCTTGAAAGCTACAGATAATAGGTTGCGGACCTTTGTGTTCTTGATACGTAACTGTAATAGAACATAGTTGTAAGGAAACATTGATTCCAAGCGTTACATTCTATATATGCCACGTGTGATTTCATTATATCCTGAGTACATATGTATAGATAATTATCTTGAATTCCTGGAATTGCATAAATTCCTTATTTGATATTTGTTTGTTTGCTTTGACTTTCAATCAATAGTGACAATTGATTGCAAGTCCTTTTAACCTCATAAAAACCTTTTGCGATTTCTTCCCTTATCTTTTCCAACCCCTTTCTGATTTCTGGATCTTTACTATTCTTGATCATTTTCATTGTCATTATCTTAGTCCCTTGTGTTCGACATTGGAATACTTAAATCTTTGTTGTATCTGATCCATACATTGTGGGTTCGCTACATTGAGTTAATATTCGGAATATAAATTTAAAGCAGGCTCGTCGATTTCATATCCTGTGAATTTCTATCTCTTTTGATAGTTATTTATAGGGTGTGCATTTCAAGCGAACAAGTTTTTGGCGCTGTTGTCGGGGACTATTTAGTTGACTTTGTTTTTTATTTATTATAGTTTAGGTCATTCTTGTTACTTTTGATCTCGCTTGTGGTTCTGTTTTTCATATTTTCAGGACACTAGGTACTTTTCGCAGTGTATGCGAAGGACTCGGAGTTCAAGAGAACTAGTTCTTTTTTATCCCGAACCCGACAAGACACTAAGAAGAAGACTTAGAGCTTGAAAGGAATTTAGGATGTCTCAAGCGAGAGAATATGAAGCGGAGCTTAGATCCGCTAATGAAGAGCTAGCAGCCGAGAGAGCGGCTGCAGAAGAGAGAGCAACAACTAATGCACGTGAATTAGTGGAGCTTAGAGCTGAGATGAGAGAGTTGTGTCGTGCTAGAGACGCAAAAAGAGTAGTTCCGCAACCCGTGGAAGTCGTGCGGCCGGACGTCCAAGATGACGCACCTCGCGTCATCACGCCTCCTGCTCCACGTGCTCCACCACTTGTTGCACCTCTCAAGCCTGTCCGATTCGAGCCTATTGTGGATTATCCACAAACACTTGGACAACGCAGGGATCCTGCCCAAAGAATTAACACACCTGGAGTTAACCTTGGAGATCCCAAAACCCATGAGCATGAGTTGCGATCGCCAGTACTCCAAATGATTCGCAGGAATCAGTTTGGAGGGATGGATTCAGAATCTCCTCATCAACACTTGATGAATTATGAGATTCTCATGGATACGGTGAGACCACCCCGTATGGAAGGTAATAATCACAAGCTAAGAGGTTTTTCTTTTTCTCTCAAGGATAAAGCTCTAGCTTGGTATCAAACAATACCATATGGACGGATTGGCACTTGGGAAGAGATGACCACGGAGTTTTTCACCAAATTCTTCCCACCTTCCAAGACTACAAAGATTAGGAGAAAGATAAATGCCTTCACTATGAAGGATAAGGAGAGCTTTTTCAAGTATTGGGAGAGTTTAATGACTTGTTTGATTGTCCACATAATGGGATCCCTAAAATTGAACTACTAGAGATCTACTTCAAGGAACTTGATGAGGAAACTCAACTCAAGTTGCAGTCACTTTCTGGAGGTACTTTCATGGATAAAGAAGAAGATGAGGCTTGGGGGTTTGTGGAGAAGCAACCTTAGTAATGGAGAACTACTCTCACAAGAAGACTGAAGAGAAGAAAATAAGACCGGGAGTGTTTGAGGTAAATCAGGAAACGCTCAATGATGCAAGGTTACATTCCTTACAAAATGAAATGAAATCTTTAAAGGAACTATTTACATCTAATGTAAAAAACCAACAAGCTGAAGTGCAGGTACCATCCAAAGAAGAAGATACAAATCATATTCATAGACGTAATTTCCAAGGAGGATACCAAAACCAAAGAAGTTATGGCAATAACTTCAATAGGAATTACTAGAGAGATAATTCCAAGCCTAACCATAATCATCCAGGCTTTTCATATTCTAATCCTGAGGGTGCTTTGAACCCTCAACCATCCTCTAGTGGTGCAGGTAAATCATCCAAGCCAGCTGAGCAACCTCAACCAAAAGATTGATTTGAGGTTATGTTTGAGCAACTTATGGCAAGGTTGAATAATCTTGAGAGTTTTGTCACTAATGTCACCAAAGCTCGAAAGGTTTTGGAGACTCAAGTGTTCAAGAAAGGCTGAAAAGCTCCTAAGGATCCAAGAAGACTTCTTGGAAAGACTGAAGAAAACCCGAGAGGACAGATTATGACTGTCAACACTGAAGATGAATCAAAGGAGGACAAGTTGCACGAGAAGAGAGAAATCTCGGCCACTTGTGGGGAAATCTCGGCCGAGATTACCCATAGTGTCGACCAAGATTTCACTGCAGAGACCAAATCTCGGTCTGAGATTTATGGATCTCGGCCGAGATCACCTCCTCACGAAGAAAAGTTGGAGAATGCTGAGAGAAATCCTGTCAAGGAAGAAAAATACGTTCCACCACCAGCGTACAAGCCTCCACTTCCATTATCACGAGCTCATGCAAGAGCAAAGCTTGACGAGGCGTTTGGTAAGTTCATTGAGCTTACTAAAAAGTCCGAAATTGATATTTCCACTCTTGATTGTCTTGCAAGAATGCCGGAATATGAAAAATCTTGAAGGAGACGCTCTTTGACAAGAAGACCATCGGAGAGGAGGAAGAGTTGATGACCACTAAGAAACCATTCAAAGTCATCAAAACTAAATTGATGAAGATGCCACAAAAGCTTAAGGATCCTGGATCGTTTTGCGTCCGAGTAAGACTTGGAGATAGATCCTATACAACTTTGTGTGATCTTGGTGCGAGTGTGAGCATGATTCCTCTTGCACTCTGCAAGGAGAATGGCCTTGGGGAACCAAAGCCAACAAGGATGACACTGCGCATTACGGATGGATCATCAATTGAACCAGTAGGAATACTCGAAGATATTCCACAATAGTTAGGGAAGTATCATGTTCCCATTGATTTGTATGTACTTGACATATCTGTTGATTCACCTACGCCTCTAATCCTATGAAGACCCTTCCTAGCTACTTCTGGTTATTATGTTAACTGTAGGGACACTTCCCTCCTTCACTATAGTAAGGGAAGGTGATGAAGATGAGAAATATTGGCTCCCGAACATAGAGGAGGAAGCCAATTTAGCAGACGAATCGCTTCGAAGAGAAGGCCAATCGTCTGGAGGAACCTCGGCCGATATTACCCTTGACCATGACCGAGAAATCACTGTAGAGACCAAATCTCGGCCCGAGATTTTTCCATCAAGGTAGAGATCTCGGTCGAGACCACTTCGGACCCCGACCAAGAAATCGACGCAGAGGATAAATCTTGGCACGAGATTTTTTCACCTCGACTGAGATCCAATGGAGCCGAAACCTCGCTCGAGATCCATCCATCTCGGCCGAGATTCAAGTATGGGGTTCGGAAGGTCTCGAAAATGCTTCCCGAAGCTCCGAAATTTCAATACACACATCTCCCGTCCACCAAAGGGAAAGAAAAGGTGGAAGAAGGGAAGGAACCAAAGCCCGGAAGGAAGAAGAGTAATCATGTAGGAGAAGTCGGTTTCTACCGACAATTCATCAAAGGAGTTTCAAGACCTCCTACATCACTCACCTCCATTCTATTTAAAGGAGGAAAACTGGATGCATATGAGAGCTCGAAGATCTACAAAGAGAGCTCTAAAACTAATCGTAAGTTTAAGAAAGGTGATTTAGTCATGTTAGCTAATTCAAAATATCACCTTGTGCAGGGAGAGTTCGAGAAGAAATGGATTGGTCCCTATATTTTGAAGAAAAATCACCCCAATGATTCAGTTGAAGTATGGGGTAAAGATGTTGATTCTATAAGAGTCAATGAGAGTAAGTTGAAGAAGTGTACGCCAGAGCTTCCGGGAAAGCAGCCTTCGCCTATATCTCCGGATTAACTTTGACGGACTCAGGTCTAGCAAGAGACCTTAAACCAATGCGCTTCTCGGGAGGCAACCCGAAGTAAGTTTTTTTCATGTCTTTGTTTTTGTTTTTGTGTTTTTGCGCGTTTGTTTTTGTTCTTGTCTTTGTAGGATCTAGGTAACAATGGTGAGAGAAAGAAAGATTATGTTCAGAAAAATCCCAGAAATGAGTCGAGTACCTGAAGAAAGAAGAAGGAAGAGACGGAAAAAAAAAGAGGAAATCTCGGTCGAGTCGACCGAGATCGGGACTTGTCGGATTTAAACCCCGACCTTCTTCTTCCCCCTCACTTTTCTAAAACCCTCCATAGCCAAAAACCTTGAAACCCTACCCAAAATTCTCAAAATCACTCAATTCTTCACCAATTCCACTCTTTCCACCCACAATCAATCCAAAATTAAATTCCTAACTCATTCCCATTACAAATTTCATCAAAATCCATCCACATTCACCTCTCCAAACTCAAACCCTAACCAAGAAATCCCCTTTCACAAAGTTCCCATAAATCCTTCAGTTCCTTGAGGGATTTTTCTCAAAAAGGCCTTAGGAACATCATCCAAGCAAGAACCGAGCGAGATTTCGACCGAAATCACCAATCCCGGCCGAGACCAAGATCGCAAATTTTCGCCCAGAAAATCTCGGCCGACCGACCGAGATTTGCTTTTGTTGACTTTTTCCGAATCGAGATGGCTTGAAGGAAGATGCCGGCAAACAAGAATAAGGTGACTAAGAAGGGAAAGAAGCAAGTTGGACCATCCGGGACCAAAGGGAGTGTTCCGATCATTCCCGACTCTTGTAAGTCCAACTGTACCCGACTTGTTGAACTTGATTTTAATGCTCCTAAGTACTTAGACATTGATGATATTGGTGAACTGTGATGTGGTGAGGATTTAGATTTGATTCTAGAGAATTGTGATTGGTTGCCTTTGGTTTCCATTAAGGAACCAAATTATGCGGAATTGACATTAGAGTTCTTGAGTACCTTTGTGTTCAAAGGTGGGAATGAGAGTAATTGTGTTAGATTTAGACTCATGAACGATGATTATGCTATGTCTAATGACGATTTTGGAGACCTTTTTCACTTTTCACGTAGTAATCTGTCTAGTTTTAATGGTGATGTGGATCAAAGTGTGTTTTGGCAAGAGATTGCAAAACCTATGGGTGCAACTGGTGAGTGGAAGGCCGGAGAGGCCAAGTGCAAGTTCATTGTGAACTTGTCTTTCAGGTTAGCTCATAGGATCATGAGTGAGATCCTTCTACCTAGGCGAGAGACGCAACATCATGTTTTCTTAGGGGAATTGTATATGTTGTGGTGTATTTCCCGTAAATATAACCCGGATTCGGCCACATTGATGCTTGAACACCTTAAAAAGGTGTCCAAGAAGATCTCTGGTGCTATTTGTGTTGGTCGTTTGATAACCTACATTTCTTTGAAGCTAGGTATTGACCTTTCTAGGTTAAAGGTGACGAATACGTCTGTCACAGTGGGAAGGAAACATCTTGTTCATAGAAAGATTTTGATACAAAAGGGTAAACAACCCTGTAGAGTAGTTATGCCATGGGATGAGAAGATTGGGGATTGAGTGGAAGAGTGAGTATACATATTGAGATAAGAGGTTTTAGAGGGAGATTTTTGAGATGGATAGTTCTGATCGGGTATGCAGAGCAGTCAGATGATGTGGATGTTGCCGTTGTAATGAGGATATGGAGCCTTCCACTGAGGCAGGTCATGTAGGTACACGTCCCACAAGGGGAGCTTCATCTTCATGAGCTCCCGGGACTAGACACAAGGAGACACCCACTCTTGATGGGCTAGTTGAGGATGTCCATCAGATTCAGGTAGACCAGCAGAGGATTCTGGATCTGCTGACAGAGCAGGATAGGCGTTTTTCCGCCTTGGAGAGGATGTGCGGCGGCATGTTTTGCCAGATGTCCGGACGCTCCTATGACCCGAATAGCCAGCAGCCTCCATGTGAGCCATCAACACCTCCACAATAAGATACACGTCAGAGAGACCTGCATCATCATTTTTACATTGTTAGTATTATATTTATTCCTTCTTATTTTTCACATTGGGGACAATGTGACATTTAAGTATGGGTAGGATGCTTACAATATTTTCATCATGTTTTGTATTTTGCATTGAACATTTTTTCAGTTTATGTCACACGTTTCCTAGATTTGTCTTGCATAAAAATAAAGTGTGATTTGTGCCTTCTTAGTACTTGATGGGACCTCTATGATGAAAACTTGGTGTATGTTATTTGATTTTGATCATTATTTTCGAGTTTTTGAATGAATTATAAATTTGCAGGAATTGATTCCTTTATTTGCAATTTATATGATTGATGGAAATTTTTATGTTTAATTGAATTGAAGTTGATAGTTGAAGCTATGTGATGAATTCTTATACTTTGCATAGGGATGATTTAGGCAATTCGATTTTTTCCTCTTCTCTATCTTATTCATGTTTAACACCTCAAACATTGATCATATTATCCTCCTTTGATCTATCCGGGAATTAGGATTTTGAAGTTTGAAGGTGTGTGCTTAAAAGAAAAAAGTGCTTATTTGAAGAAGTTGAAATTGAATTGTATGAGATGTGAATTGAAATCAAGAGCTTATAATGGGATTGTTGGCTATGAGGATGAGTAACTCGGCACCATTCACATAATCGGGTGTTTGTGTCTTGCCAAAGTCCGATTGGTTTTAAAAACTTTCCCTATGAGTTGATTTGGTATGTGAATTTTGGTGTGAGGTACATGAAAGAAACTGAACACCAAGGTTTCGGCTATTGTGCAGCGCTGCCATTCACTCAAGAAAAAAGAAAAAGAAAGTGCAAAAGAAAAGGTTGGATGTTGTGAAAAAGAGATCAATGTGTTGTTGTTCTTCCTTGATTACCACCACATATCCTATATCATCCTACCTTGAATCACGTTTCTAACCCTTTTCATTCTCAAGTCCTTTTGATCTATGTATATGTATTTGACTTAATTAAACTTGATTTTATTGGATATTAGGCATTTGAATTTCTATGA
This sequence comes from Fagopyrum tataricum, assembly GCA_002319775.1. NCBI lineage: Eukaryota > Viridiplantae > Streptophyta > Magnoliopsida > Caryophyllales > Polygonaceae > Fagopyrum > Fagopyrum tataricum. Next base: position 24,087,837 of record CM008280.1, read on the forward strand.
TGATTATGAATTTCTAGTAAAGTTTGATTTTCCTTCATTTGCCTAATTTGTGCAATCTTGTCTTTAATATTTCTTTAGCTATGACTACACTGTTGAGAGTGATCATGTATAGAAGCACAAGCATACCAAAAAGAGTTTTTCATATTGTTTTGCATAGATAAGTTATGTTATCTTGTCCTTGGATTTACTACTTGCTTGAGGACAAACAAGGATAAGTATGGGGTATTTTGATAACATGATTTATCGACCTTGTTTAGTTGATCATATAGGTTGTTTTTCCCTTTCTGCATGCATGTTTTAGCCATAGTTTGTGTCTTTTATGCTTGTTTAGTGCTATTTTGCAAGTATAGATGTCTACACACACTTCTGGTTACTTTGTAGATACTTTGGCGTGTTTTGGAGCTAAAATGATGCATTTTGAGGACTAAGCCTCGGAGTGAACGCATAGGAGCTTTCATACGAGCATTGGAAGGGAGATAACTACACTTAAGGAGCAACCGAGGCGAACTGCCCGAGGTCAAGAGAAATCTCGGCCGAGATCCACCAATCTCGGTCCGAGACAAGAGGCTTGGAAGCCACTGTAGTAAAATCTCGGTCACAATCTCGGTCCACATCTCGGATGACCCACACCGAGATCCCATGACGCTGAAGTACAAAGTCGAAATCTCGGCCCCGACGTCGACCAATCTCTACCGAGATATTTCCCTGAGCGTCGATTCTTATTTTATTTCGGACTTTTAGCCCAACCTGTGAGTTTCGTAGGGTTCCAAAGTTATAAAAGAAGAGATCCGAAGTCCAGAAAAAGGACACCCACCGAATAGAAGATTGAAGATTGTGTAGGTTGTGAAAGTGGAAGTTCGATTATTGAAGGAAAGTTTGTCTTCTTATTTCTTTTTCATCTTTGTTATTTAGTTAGTTTTAAGGAAGATCCAGTTGGAAGTTTGTTAGAGTTTATTTGGAAGTTTGTTAGAGATTACAAGTTTGGAAGTTTTAATTCAATAAAAGTTGGGTACTTTCTTTAATCCCTTTTCCTTTTTCATTTTGTTGATTTCTATTTTCATATCAAATTAAGGATTAGCCATGAGTTTGAATGGCTAAAAATCTTATGTGGTTCTAGGGTAGATAGAGAATTGTTTATGCCTTGGACTATGATGGATTGAATTGTTCTTATTTCTAGTTTGTGTAAATCGCTTTAAATCCTATGGAAAGGTTTGGTTTTTGCATGTTTAGTATGAATCTAAACCACTTTAACCTAATTAGGAATTGAGTCGTAACTGAGATATTCCTATTTAGATACATAAGAGAACTTATTCCTAGGTAATAAAGGCTTAACCTTTACTGAATGGAATGTGTCATTATTCTTTCCTTTGAGGCAATAGTTCTTGAGACGTAAATGTAAAGGGTTAATGTGATTCCTTAATTTAAAGAATAAGGTTTGTTTATCATGTCTCCCTTTATTATCTTGAAAGTTACAGATAATAGGCAGCGGACCTTTGTGTTCTTGATACGTAACTGTGAAAGAGCATAGTTGTAAAGAAACATTCATTCCAAGCGTTACATTATATATATGCCACGTGTGATTTCATTATTTCCTGAGTCCATATGTATAAATAATGATCTTGAATTCCTGAAATTGCATAATTTCCTTATTTGATTGTTGTTTGTTTACTTTGACTTTCAATCAATAGTGACAATTGATTGCAAGTCCTTTTAACCTCATAAAAACCTTTTGCGATTTCTTCCCTTATCTTTTCCAACCCCTTTCTGATTTCTAGATACTATTCTAGATCATATTCATTGACATTAACTTATTCCCCTTGTGTTGGACTCCGGAATACTTAAATCTTTGCTGCATCCGATCCATACAATGTGGGTTCGCTGCATTGAGTTGGTATTCGGAATATAAATTTAAAGCAGGCTCGTCGATTTGATATCCTGTGGATTTCTCTCTCTTTTGATAGTTATTTATCGGGTGTGCATTTCAAGCGAACAGTGGTGATGACATTCGGGCTCACCAATGCGCCATCCGTGTTCATGGAGTTGATGAATGAGATATTTATCGACGACCTGGATCAGTTTGTAGTAGTCTTTATTGTCGACATCTTGGTGTGTTCCCGGAACCAGGATGAGCATGCAAGACACTTGGGGACGGTATTGAGAGTACTACTGGACAACCAACTTTATGCTAAGTTGTCCAAGTGTGAGTTTTGGATGACAGATGTAGCCTTTCTGGGTCATGTGGTCACGACTAAGGGGATCAAGGTTGATCCGGCCAAGATTAAGTCCGTCTCTTCATGGCAACCTCCTAGGAATGTTGAGGAGGTGCGCAATTTTCTTGGATTAGCCGGGTATTATAGACGCTTTGTGGAAGGATTTTCAGTCATTGCCCGACCACTCACTAGTCTACTGAGGAAGACCACCCGCTTTGTGTGGTATGAGCCTTGCCAAAAGAGTTTTGGATGCGTACTCGGGGTAGGGTTATAGCATATGCGTCTCGCCAGCTGAAGACGTACGATGAGAACTACCCTAAACATGATTTGGAGTTAGCAGTAGTAGTGCACGCCCTTAAGATCTGGCGACACTACTTGTACGGGACTATTTGTTAGATCTTCATAGACCACAAGAGTTTGAAGTATATATTCACTTAGTGGGGTTGAATAACCGGCAGAGGAGATGGCTTGAGTTGATCAAGGACTTCGACCTAGAAGTTTTGTATCACCCAGGGAAGAAGACGAATGTAGTCACCGACGCCTTGAGCAGGAAGACACCTCAGGAGAAGGCTATAGCTTGTTTGACTGCTCAGCCCGAGCTACAAAGGGATCCTGCCCGGCCGGTGGTAGAGATTTAGTTCCTAGATGCCGACCGGAACTTGGGTGCCTTAGAGCTTGTGCCAGATCTGTTGGATGAGATCCGACAGAAGCAAGACATCTGCCCTACCATATCCAAGATCCGGGAGAGGATATCCCGGGATGATACACCACAATTTGTGGTAGGTGCGGATGGAGTGATAAGAGGCCAAGGGCTATTTTGTGCCCCTTTTGATGAGGAGCTGATACAACGGATACTACAGGATGATCACTCTACACCTTACTCGGTACACCCAAGTGCTAGTAAGATGTACAAAGACATCAGACGCTCCTACTAGTGGAGCAGTCTGAAGCCGGATGTGATTAGATTTGTGGCCCAATGTGCGACCTGTCAGCAGGTCAAGATTGAGCATCACCGACCCGGAGGAGAGCTCCACCCACTTCCGGTCCCGCAATGGAAGTGGGATGACATAGCTATGGACTTCGTCACCGGTTTGAGACCTAGCCGGAGCCTTGACGCTATTTGGGTTGTGGTGAACAGACTCACCAGGACTGCCCCTTTCATTCCCATCAAGGAAACATGGCCGGTGAGTCGGTTAGTAGAGGAGTTCACGAGATAGATCGTGAGACTGCATGGAGTGCTCCAAATCATCGTCTCGTATTGAGATGGACGGTTCATTTTGAAATTTTGGGAGCAGGTACATATCGTCTTAGGGAGCAGCCTGCATTTCACTGCTACTTATTACCCGCAGTCAGATGGTTAATCAGAGAGGACCATCCAAACCTTGAAGGACATGATGAGAGCATGTGTTTTAAACTAGGGATAGGTATGGTCCGATCACCTTCCTCTAGTGGAGTTCTCATACAACAATAGCTACCACGCGTCTATTGGTACGGCTCCCTACGAGGCACTATAGGGTCGGAAGTGTCGTACACCCTTATACTGGGCGGATGCTAGTGAGGTCGGAGGAGTCGCTCCGGAGCAGATACAGGATGACATGGCTCGAGTAGCCTTGACCCGAGAGTGCACGCTGGCAGCTCAGAGTCTCCAGAAGTCTTACGTTGATAAGAGGCGCAGACCGTTAGAGTTTCGAGTCGGTTCACATGTGTGGCTGAGTGTATCACCGACTCGAGGGGTTAGACATTTCGACATTAAGGGGAAGTTAAACCCCCGATATGTGTTACCCTTTGAGATACGGGAGCGGGTTGGGGAGGTCGCGGACCGGTTAGCCCTCCCACCTGCCTTGGAGAGCGTGCATCCGGAATTCCATGTATCCCAACTTAAGGGTTAGGATTTGACGGTTGAGGCGGACCACACTTTTGCGGAATACCCGGTGACGTGTGATACCGGTTTGACTGGGTTTAAAGAAGATAAATTACTTACTAGAATAATAAAACTTAGGACTCGGAAGTACGAAACTCGGACTAACTGTACGTCACCCTACGTTTTGGGACGAATCTTATTTTAAGGAAGGACTGATGTAATAACCGGAAAATTCGGAAATTAATTTTATTATTCTAATTAGAATTTTATTAATTTAGTCCAAGATCCGAATCGGAATTTCAAAATATTAACGGATCTAACTTTTAAACCGAACCAAACCCTAGTAGTGTGGACCGAACCGGCCTTGACAGGTCACGGTCCGTTTCTGTTCCCTTGGACCGGCCGGACACCGTTTTGGTTTCAATTGGTAGGCCTTCCCTCAAAGGCTAGTGTTCAGCCATCTCCTTCCGCGTACACCGGCCCACTTCCCTTTCATTCTCAGGATCCAATGTCCCTCTTCTCTACCAGGCTTACTATGACCCAATCGTTCTTGCCCCGAACCCAAAACTCACGGCCAAAAAATCCCCAGCCTTCCTTCGGTTGCCTCCTCGCCCAATCTGGCACACGCAAGTTTGTCGCACCACGTCGTCTTCTCCCTCGTCGTTTAAATGTTACAAATATCGACTGTGAGTGTTACGCCGGCGTTAATGAAGAATTGAAGACGGAATTTACCTTTCTCGTTGAGCCAGCATTGAGAATCGGTAGTCATAGTGAATCACCTCTTCCTCCCAACCTATCCTTGACCTTCACTCGTGCCCCCTTCGTCCCATCGACATTCCTTACTTCCGACCACCGGCCTTGCTACCGACAGCGACCTCTTCACCCTCGCCTCCTCCAACGTTCAATACGGCGTTCTACTACAGGTAACCCTTGTTACCAACGGCTAGAATCCAGGGAGACCACAACAGATCACTCATTCGGAGAGCACTGCCGGTGAAGTGAAGAAATAAGCCGCCGGCATTTGAAGCCTACCCCGCCCAGTTACCACACCGGTGAGCTCTGCCACCTCCCTGCTGCCAGTTGTGAGTAGAGTCCTGGGTGACTAGGAAGATTCGAAGGTCTAACCATGACCTTATTTTTTTTCAACAGGTCGCGTATGGGGAGGATCGAACTAAGGGTTACAATTACCACGTCTACTCCCTCTCCGCTTCTTGTGTGTTTTGACCCCACGACCTACTAGGTCTAGCCTGGGACGCCGACTCTTCCTCTCGTAGCTTACCAAGGTTCAAACTCAAGATCTGTGACCTTGTTTTTTTTATTTAAACTAGTAATGTAGTGGCCGGGGTTTGAACTCGAGACCAACGACTCCCCGCCTAACAGTGAACTTGACTTAGTTTTTGCAATCCATAGGGATCGAACTTGCATCAAATTACGCTGCCACTGACGCCATCCGTCCCCGGATGAACCCGTTTGGCTTGCGACCCTTTTTTTTCCGGTTAGTCCGAAACCGACTCCTTTCTCCGTCAATTAATGGTTTTTAATTTAATTTCCGTTAGAATTAATAATGACCTATAAAATAATTAATTATTTACTGCACGGTAATGTAGTCTTATATAGTTGATGGAAACGTAGAAATAATGGATGATGTGGAACTAAGTAGAAAACCGAAACTTTAGTTTTACCGGAATTGAGAGATTGTATTTTTAGAACTAGGTTGAGAAAGTAGAATAGTGAACGGTTGATAATAGTAAATTAGTGATGCCTTCCGAGTTAGGATATTTTAATGGAACGGTGATACTGTTGATAGGAGAACTGAAAATGAACGTATAGGTTCCCGAACCAAAGTGTTAAGGAAGGTCAGGGTATGGATGCTAGATATCATACCCTGATTATTTAGAATGATAATTCGAATAATATTAAGGGTTGAACTCGTTCTAAGGGTGGATAAATGTGGAACAGGATAATCGGATCTCTAACTGGCAAGATCGCGAGACGTTAAGACCAGTACCGATAAGTTGAGTTCATAGGACTCACTTAGCTACCTTTTAATACCGAGTGTGCACTAGGGTAGTGTGTGTTATGATTGTTGAATAAATGAACGAAATAGATCACTGCTTTAAAATTTTTAAAGAGATGCACAAGTGTATTATAATGTGCCGTAGCTTTCTGTCAAGGCTAAGGGTGCCAGAAGATTTCCCCGCGACTAGTCTAGAAGCGTATACTACAAGAGGCACTAACACCAGACCTACTAGTGAAAGGGGACAAGGGAAAGAGTCAGGAGACTCTTGTGCTACCTTGAAAAGTTGGAAAGTAGAATGACCAGTTCCACCAAAGAAAAGATAATAAACCGGGACATAGTGTGTTGCATGTTGATTGGTTCACTTTACTTCCTTATACATGTGTGTGCTTTTGTGACCTTAGATAGAATTGTAGCTAACGGTGTTCACCTGTTGTTAGACCTTACAGGTTAGATACCTACTGAGAAATCGGGGGTGAAGTGTCCAGCCGGGTTTCCGTACTAGGAATGGGATTATTTCATACAATTTATTTTATTGTCTTCACACTTTTCCATTTCAGAGGTTGGTTGTTGTTGAATCGAGTTGTGTCTTTTGGAACTTATGGTTATTTTATAAAGATTGCCTTTTAAAATATGTGTCTTGTTGCAAGATCCGTCATTATTGTTGTCAAACTAAAGTTAGGACCCACTGTGAGGTTCTAGTCACTAAGGCTCTAGATTCCTAGAAATAGGTGTGTTACATTTGTTCTAGAAGATCAAAAATACATGAGAGCTTACTCAACCATCCAAATGCACGTGAAAGAAAGAGATCTAGCTTACATACATGAAGACAAGCTCACCCATTCATACTCCATAGGCAACTGAATCTCCCATGCAAGGAGGATGAAGAGAGCTTGCATAAACATGCACGTACCATTCCGGTTCGCCCATCACACTCCCGGAACAAGTCACCTGTGTAACACTACGTACACCATAAAGACGGACCAACCTACATGCACAAGAGGAAGGACCGCCAAGCCTTCCATGGCTTTCAGGTGAGGAGTGACATATCAAGTGGCTAATTTCGGGTCTAAGTCATATTATTTTTAAACCCATAAAAACCCATTTTAATCTTATCTATCTGATATATTAAAGCAACCCGTGAACTTACACATGACACAATTTTGCGAATCCATGTCATCAAACATACACGTGTCGTCTTTTTGTTAAACCACGTCCCACCATATTGAACCAATGTATTTTAAATAATTGATTAAAAATCCACACTCAAATTCGCGATAATAAAAAACTCTAATTTTATATTTTTCTTTAAGCATATATAAATAAGTAATATAACAATAAAATTGTATTTGATATTATATAATTGAAATCAGCTAATATTAATTTTTTAATTATTTTTATTTCTTGTATTTTTTTGTTTGATGGTGTGATTAGTTTATATTTAAAAAACCGTAGAAAAAAAACACATATCGTGACGAATTTGTACTTGATACATCTTTTATTTGTTTTTAGACACGTTCTTACAAAATTATTGATTAATTGGCTATCGTATGGAATTTGTCTAACAACTTTCTAGTTTAATTATTGTTCGTTCATATCGTGAGGAACTTGTCCTTACACCAAACATCGCATAAGAAGTAATATAATTTTTAATCTTATCAATCCTAATGCTCTCTTGGATCTATACTAATTTGCTACTAATATATAACTATGATGTTCGATTAGATTGATATTCACTTTGACATCGGAGTCCTTTCACACGATTGTTATTGCAGGCTTGCAATACTTAGATCATTCTCAACCTTCAATTTGGTTTTATTTCCGTTCATTCATATCGTAAGGTATTTTTCCTTACACCAAACATCACATTATATGTAATACAACACTTATTATAATAAATGTTCATGATCTCTTGGATCGATATTAACTTTGACATTTGAGTAGCTCAAGGGATATTGTCTCGGGTTCCTCTTTCACAATTGTTATTGCACGGCTTTATTCCGGTTTGATCTTCATTCATAATGTGAAAAAAAGAAGAAAAAAAAAACTTACAACAAGCATCACATAATAAGTAAGAGAATTCCCAACATAATGAATTATCAAAAAACTTTTGTAAACACAATTACCGTCTAACTTGTGCAGGACGCGGGTATTAGAACTAGTGCATATTAAAGCGGGCTAATTTTTGTTTTTTGCCACGTGTCCTCTATACCTCACTTTTAATTGATGCGGGAGCATCTAGCAGACTAACTTTACCACCTTGTACGGATGGAAGCATGAACAAGAGGAGACGACTATCTAGAGAAGAAGGGCATGCCTATGAAGAGGAAGATTTAGGACGTGAGGCTAGAGACACATAAGCTCGAAATGAGAGAGACACGTACGAAAATGAAGTGCGTGGAGCAGCATGGGAAGGAAGGATTTTTCGGGCAATTTAAGTGGCTAAATTAGGCCCAATTAGATCAATTATTTTCAGCCCATATTTTGAACTCTTTTAAATAATTGGCTTGTTTCATTTAATTGTTTTGGGCTTTTAGGTTTGTTAGTTCAGCCCTAGTTTTGATCTTATCTCTTAAAAATTTGATCTTATGTTATGCTATCTTCTAGTTAGTTTGGGCTCGATATTAGATTTGTCCTGTAGCATAGAGTAGCCCATGTGGGAACCCTAGATGGACGCCACCTACAGCCTATATTAGGCATAGGTTGGCCCCTTTTTTGTCATTCAACTCATTTATCAAACACAAATTAAATACTTTCAGTATTTGCTTCTCTCTCGTTGAATCGAGAACGAATAGGTGAAATCCTATTCAAACCCTAAGCGAGTAAATTCTCGTTCGCCAAGCAGTTTGGACTGTTTTGAGTTGTGTCACTTGAACTGGCATTGGTGCTCTCAATCATCTCTAGGCGACTTCTCGTGCTCTAGGAACAATCGTTTTTCCCTTTGTGTGAGATTATAGCGGAAGATCTTCTTTAAATTATTCCAAGTTGTGTGTTAGGGCCTTAGTTTCCCTAGTGTGCTCTTGGTTGCTTTAAGGGTTCGAACAGATCTATCCCCTATCGATCCACCATCATCATGGGATCATTCATTCATTTTCTTTATCTTTTCGTTGTTTATGTCATTTTCCTCTATTTCTTCCCTACGAAGTCTTGGTGTCGAAAGATCGGGCAACCTCACGGCTAACCTTGTATCATAATTTGAAGCGTCCGAGAGGCTTGTGACCTTGACGTCACATGGAACCATGATGGAGCCATTGTCACCCACGGCCACCCTTGTCCTACTCACCTCCATTCCAGCCCCATGCACACCATGCAAGACGCTTGGAACTAGGGAGATATTTTGACATAAAAGTTTTGGTATATTTTGTTGCAAATACATTTTATGCATTCTTTAATAGCTGTTGATAATTAAAGGTTGTATTTTCTTATTTTGTAATTAGTTTTTAGAAATTTTTTTTATCTCTTTAGAAAAAAACTTTTTAGACACATAAAAGCACTCCTTAGCATTTATTTCATAAATTAGAATTCAGATTAAGACATTGATTATTGTTTCCTTATTCACGCCAAAATCAAATCAAAGAGAGCATTTGTTTGAATTGTTGTGTGTTTTGTCCTAGCTTGGTTGAATCTTTGTTTGTGTCAATCTTTCTAAGATTGGTGCTTTGAGTTCTTCACTCGCCTCCTCCTTGTGTTTGCTTCACCATTGGAGCTTGTGTAAGGTTGTATTGCTGGTTGGTTTTATGTAAGACAAAGGTAAGATCAGTTTTGATCATCATAGAACAAGCTTCGATCTCTTAATCCCCTTGGTTCTTTCTTCTTCACTCATCTCGTGTCTATTCCGCCAACTACTTACCATTTTCATCCATTTTGAATCCCACTCCATAGTTTTTGAATATTTATTGAGTCTTGAAGGAATCATTACATTTAGATCGGGCAAACAACGGGACATCCCCGTGTCAAAAATAGTTTTGAACTAACAAAGATTATAATAATATTTATTTACTTAAAAAAAATATATGAATCAATAGCATGAAAATGTAAACTAAATTAAAAAAAAATGAATTGTTAGCATAAAAAAATAAAGTTATAATAGTTGTGATTTTCAATTTTAAAATAAAAATAAAAAATAAAATTAATTTAATATTAGAATATCATCTTAGTTTATTTTTTATATACCAACAATCCATTTTAGATTCATTAAACAAACATTTACTTCGTATTAGCTCATATTATTAATAACCAATCTTTTATATTTTAGCAAGATGCATTACATCTTTGTACGCACTTTAAATTTTATTAGGTAGATTAAATATGCACTTTAATTTAAATTGTTAAGAGAAAAAAAATAATTTTCATCCCTTTTTTTTGATACAAGGTAAGCAAAATAGGTGGGTCAGCTTCTAGAAACCGACCAACCTATGTCATCCTTACAGATGAGTACAACTACATCGTCTGAGAGGGCATCATGGTCTTCAGTGCTGGAGAAGCCGTGTTTTGCGATCTCGTCCGCCACCTTGTTGATTTCCCTGAATATGTGTGAAGTGCTAGCTTGGGCGAAACCTGAGATGGTGGTGGAGATGCCTGAGATAATCATGTCCGTCTCCCATGGTGGTTTCCATATGTGGTTGATCGAATTGATTAGAGTCAGAGTGTCCCCCTCTATCTCAATAACCGATATCCCTAACTGTTTGGCCTTTTGTAGGCCTTCCCGCAAAGCGTAAACTTTTGCCTCAAGAACTGATTCTGCGTTACATCTCCCTTTTCCATATGCCAGGGGATGGCCAAGTTCATCACGAATGATGAAACCAAATGCGAATTGATTAGTGTTGTTTGATGACGCATCGAAGTTAAGTTTAACAAAGTTTGGTTTAGGCTTTTTCCACCTGATGTTCTTAGTCTTTCTTCTTGTTTTCATCCCTATCTCTTCAACATCGTTTTTGATATGTTTCGTTTCTTCTTCCTTGACCACTCTCTCTTTCTTCCAAACTTCATCTTCCAATGGCTAAAAGCTCCCATGTCTTCCAAACCTCAATCGACCAAAAGCCATGAAAATTAATCTTCATCATCATCAACCTTTTTGAAAATAGAAATTGTTGAGGTCAGATCCTTCGCTCAGTTCCTTGGCAACACCATTCGTAAACATGGCCACACTGTCACTACTACTTTTATATCTGTTAAGAAGTTTAAACCGGCAAAGAGTTTCGAACTTGTGATCTTGTGGAGGAACCGGTTCTGAGTATTGTTTACATTATAAGAGTGAACCGGGTTGCTCTTTTGTCTAAGCGGGTTCATTAATCCAAACGACATCGTTTGAAGAAAGAACCATACTATATATAAGGTTAGCTTTGTTCTAACCCTTGCTGATCGGAGTTTTGAGCTTCTCTCTCTTCCGTCTCTTCTTCTCTCTACGTCTCTTCACCTTCTTTGCCGCTCTATCTGATCAAGCCCTAGTTTTTTGTCTGAGAGCGAAGAGCTTCATCTCCTCCGAGATCCAAGCTTCGTTTGAGAGTTCTTCACCAACAAATAGTGAGATCGAGCGCTAGTTCCTCCTACGGTTCTTAGCTTGGAAGCATCTTGTGTCGACAGACATATTTGTATTATGTTCTTGTTATTGTTTAGATGTTCTTTCTACTCTCTCTATTCTTTGTTCTTGGTTTTACTCTTAACTTTCTGTATCTGTAACTCTTGTCTGGATTTGGCTTATTCTCTAGTGGATTGGATCATATCTGAGATCTTGGGGACGTAGGACTTGCTCCGAACCTCGTAAACAAATGTTCTTGTTGTTTGATGCTTTGTCTTTGGCTAAACAGTCGCTCTAGACTGATTTCTCGTCATATACTTTAAAGTTTGTTCAAACAGTTTTATCAATATCATATTATCCTTTCATATCCAATCATCTCAGCGTCTCCTTCTTCAGGCGAAGAACTTCGGTGAGCTATGGAGCGTGGGGAGGGGTGATCGTCGGGTGAGGAGAGAAAGGGATGGCCATCAATGTAGGGTGGCTAGGGAAGAAGACGGCGATGGTCATAGACTTGCAAAGTTGATCGAGGGTGTTGCATAATGAGAGGAGAGCATTAGGTGGAGAGACTTTGCAGGATCAACCGATGTTCTCAATGTCACATAAACTCGTCTTCTATGTCGCCTTCTTCAACGCCCTAACGCTCTGTAGTTCCGTGGATCGGTCGAGCGACATAAAGGCCGGTGAAGGAGCGTTGATTAGAGAAGAAGCTTGTGAAGGCATTTTGGTTGGTAAGCAATCTCGGTTTGGAATCCGTCAGAAAATGGGCCGAAGTAAAGAGAAAGGAAGAGGAGGGTAGTGGGAAAATGGGCGGAGACAAGGTAAGGAAGGGTATGTCCCATTTGGCCGGTCCAAAATTAAAGGCTGGTTCGGTTTGGTTGTTAAAACAATTAAAGGGTTTTGTTTAGCGATTCGATCGGTTAATATTTTGGTATTTCGATTCGGATCTTGGAATAATTAATAATGATAATTTCCGGATATTACAACACTGGAATGAAAAAAGTATCGAGAAAACTTAACAGTATAACGAATTCTCACAAAAAGCGATAAGTTGTAGAATTTGACAATTTTTCGCTATCGGTGGCATCTTTAATACGTTCTGAGAATCTTCATCATCTCACCGTTTGCATCTCAACTAGAGTGGTGGGATTGAGTAAAAAATCAAAGAAAGACAAGTTGAGGTAGGAAAGGAGTAAACTATATTTAAAAGATTACAAATCAAGGTAAACTATTGTAAAATTTTCTCCAGAGTTAAGCTGAAGCCTTAAACTCACCGAGAACATTCAAATACAATAAATACATTATCAAAGATTATATTTAGAAGAAATTGCAAACAAAGTATGATAATACTTTTGTCGATAATGTTGAAGACGTAAACTTTCCAACAACACTCTTTTGTAAAATTGAAGTATAAAAAAGGTTCCTTGTTTCGTTATTATAGAATCAGTCGAGCACCCAGAAATACCATAAACACATGATGAATGATCCAGAAAAAGGGACAAGCAAAATGTCAAAAGGATTCAAAAAGTTAAAAGAGTTGACCAATTAATCGTTGTGACAACACTACCCGTAATTCGGCCGAATGGTGGTTAGAACTAGTCGTTAAATTTTGTTTTTGTCAATAAAATTTTTTAAACACTGATTTTGTATATTAATCATAAAGTTGATGATCGTACATTGATTGTTGAATATTTTAATTAGAAATTAAAAAACTTATAATTCTATTATTAATTTACTGCATATGAAACTTTCAGACTTGTACATTAATCAACTTTAATCTAATAATTAATATTACTACTTACTTTACAGTTAGTTCCTACACGAACCTTTTCCTATAAATAAATCTTATTAAGCTTAATATAGAAGCTTTGTGAATAAATAAGTTAGAATAAAAAAACTAATAATTTTTTAAAACGTAAATAGAAAAATAATTTCTAAAATTACCGTTTTATTGATAACAATTTCTTTAAGCGTACATAGATCTCCTTTTTCAAACTGCTGAATCTCGGTTAACAAAAAAATCGAGAATTACTTTTATAATTTTCGCATTTATTAATTTATATATAAAATAATTAAAAAAATTAATAAAAAAGAATTTTGTGGTGATAATGGAGAACTCCATTTTATTTAAAAATATTGTATTAACAAGTAATACGGATACATGGAATCTCAATTCTCACGCCTTTTGTTCCCTTCCATCGTTTCGGGGCTTTTCTTTCCTCCCTTACTTCTGCTACCAACACTCTCTTTGCGGCGCCAAGTCCCCGCCTCCAAGGCTTTCATCCTCCTCCTCGTCTTCCGTTTCTGTCCTTTCTAGTTTCTTCTGCTAACTTGAGAATTTTCAAGATTTTGTTTTCCGCTTTTCTAGGTTTTTGTTGCATGAAGGAATAACAGAGGTTTGAAGACGAAGACAATGTCAAGCACTTCGGCGACCACCGAAGCAATCTCTGCACAGACGGAACTCGCCCGTCTGAACCGCGACAAGGTTCGTGAAACCCTAGAAAAGCTCCACTCACAGTCCAATGACCTCATGCATTTTGCCGTCAACTGGAACGACCTCGAATGCCGATTTGACTCCATCCAGAAGTCGATCGATGGACAGGTCGATGAAATGAACCAACAACGACTGCAGTTGGAGTGGAAGAGTAAGTATCTTAAGAACAAATTGAACGAGGTTGAGTTGAAGTCGGGTGAAATTCAATTGAGGGAGAATGAACTGGAGGCTGAGAAGAAGCAAATAGACGATCGGTGTGAGGAGATTGATCATACGTATCAGTTGGTGGCGATGTGCCATGAGCGAGCGGAGGAAACGGCCCAGGGTTTGGAGGACAAACTGCGGAAGTTGAAACACAAGGAGGAGATTTTATTTTCCAAGTTGAACAAGGTTGGGAAGAGAGAGGAGCGCTTGATTTTGAAGCGAAAGCTGATGAAGAGAAAGTTCGGATCATTGAAGATATGGAAGGAAGAGTTGGTAATTAAAGAAAAGAGGATGATTGATCGCGTAGGCGAGTTGAATTTGAGAGAGGCGAACCTGAATTCGATCGAGAGAGAAATTTTCAACAAGGTTCAAGATTTTGAGTCCAGAGAAAAGAAGCTTAAAGAGACCGAAATCCAGCTTAGGAACCAAGATACGCTGCTTCAGGAGAGGTACAAGGTATTTATTAACAATGAAAGGTGTCTGAATACTGTGCTAGCAAGATTGAGAGGTGAAGAGATTTTTGATGCTGATATTAGATTCTATGTTACCATGAATGGTAGGGATTTGATAGATTTCCTTAATAGTCATGCAAATGATCTTGAAATTATGCGTGATGAAGTAACAAGGGCTCTTAAGCTGTCGTCAAACCCAGCAAAGTTAGTGTTAGATGCAATGCAGGCATTTTATGGGGATAATTCACAGGAAAGTTCCGATATGAGTGTAGTTAGGAGTAGCTGCATTGTGTTGCTAGAACAATTAACTGAGCTGGAGCCGCAGATCATGCTTCCTGAGAGGGAACGAGCTAGGTTGCTAGCGCTTGGGTGGAAAGCGGAGATAAAAGAGGACATTTATCATAACTTGGAGGTAGTTGGGTTTTTGGAGCTTGTGTGTGCTTATAGATTGACGTATGAGTTCGACATAGATGAGCTTGCGAAGACTGTTGAGGCTGCTGCTTATTACACGCGTGCTCCTGCTTTGTGTAGGAGATTGGGGCTTGCAGATAAGGTCCATGGTGAGTTATCTTGGTGATTACGTTTGGCTTGTTTATATTTATTGTAGTTTTTTGTTAATATACTTAATGTGACTATCCATGCACACATCTATGTTTGCTATCTTTTTTCCTAAAATTTTGTATGCTTCCCAATCTGGGTTTTTGTTGATGTATCACATCTCTGCTATAACCATTAGCTTCCACAAGGTAGCTATCTTGATTTTAAATTCTGAAAAGCATAACAGTGTGATCTGTATTTAGGCTTATGTTTCTCAGTATTTCTCCTGTATATGTTTATGCTAGGATATTTGGAGTACTAGTTCCAGGATAGTATTCAATTATTATAAAGGGATGCTGTGCATATAATTTTATCTTTGTGTTTATTTCCTCCTCCATTCTCTCTATGCTGTTGGATATTTGTTATCATGTACTCAACTTGTTGTTAGAATTTGTGGAACTATTGATTCCATCCAATCTATTCTTAATACGGAGACAGTGTTATGTTGAAAGCACCTTTCCGACATGGTACCTATGGGTTTTTTGTCTTAAGTATTTAAGAGATGGATTTGCCAATAATCTGCAGAAAAATTGAACCTCTGTTTTGCTGCATCAGCTCTGGCTCTTCCCGCAGTTAAAGAAGTCCATCTTATTTCTGTTAAATACTCATATAATCATTAGTTGATAGAACAAATATTCAGGATAGTATAACTGGTGTTTCTTGGTTTCCAGCTTGCCTAGAACTACAAATACACTTTGTCTTAAGAAGTCGGAAGTTTGCCACTCTTGTTCTTTTACCTTCCTACGCCATTCCTTCTAAAATTATTTTTTTCAGAATTTGTTACCATGTTTTGCTTTAATTATCTTTTGACTTCATTGTGATCAAGTATTGCCTTACAATATTAGCATTATTTTTTTTATAATAGAAAGCAGTTTGGCTGATTAAGTTTTTCAAAGTACTCCAAACTAAAACATGGCTATGGATGAGAACATTAAGTTGGAGATCGCCTGAAAGATGCGTGTGGGAGTTTTGGTGTCCTACTTGGGTTAAACGGCTAGTCACACATTTAATTTCTCTGTATATGTGTTTGATACGGACTTTTTCGAAGACAAAAAAGTAAGTCATGGAGTCGGAAATAAGCATTTCGATCTCTCAAGGGATTTCCAATTTCTTAATTTGAAGTATTTTTGTCTCATCGAGCCTTGCTTTTAAAGCGAATGCTTAGGCGGTTAGGCCCCAGTACCCGTATTGCTAGCCAAATTCGCTGTCATATTGTTACTAGTTTGGCCGGACCGATTAGCCCCAATTTTTGTTAAATAATTCTGAGATTTCATTTGGTTTTGTATGTTCATGTTTGATATGATTTGTTACTTCTGTTATTCACAATACTTATCATTTATTTGGAATACGGGCAGTCAAATAATATATGGGCCATATAGATCACCGTGGTGGTGATTGGACATGTCACAATGCACAGTATTTGTTAATTTTCTTTTAAATAATTTTACCTTTGTAAATAACCCATTTGTTATAAATTTTGTCGATAAAATTCTCAATTTTTGGTTTGGTAATCATCTCCCAAATCAATTCATATAGATTAGGGGTTATCGGGGCATTCTCTTTGTTAATTAGGTCCAAAACTGATTTAGTTGTGACCCATGCATTTTTGCTGAATCTCCAATACATTATGTTCTGAATTATATTAGTTGTAAAATATTTTTGTGATTTGGGTAATGATACTATTATCTAAAGAGAAACATGTATTGATTTCTTCAATAAGTATATAATTAACTATATGCTATAAGAAAAACATGACTAGTATTGATAAGTGATATTTTATGGGCTCCTTTGCAGAGAAATGTCTTTCATTGTCGTTTAGATATCTAAATATCCTTTCCATTCTGTCAGTTCAGTTTCTCAATTCAAGTTTAACTTATAACTCTTTGTAACTTAAACTTCTTGATTTTTGTTGATGACAGGTATCGTTGAGCATCTGATTGAAGATAAGCACGCAGTGGAAGCTGTAAGGTTTATTAAGGAATTCAATCTGGCAGACACATTCCCTCCTGTTCCCATTTTGAGAAATTTCATGCGAAGTGTTCTATCTGCTGCTGACAACATGTCCGAATTAGACCCCTTCAACAAAGAAGAGGTACATGATAAGCATGGTAAATACTTACCTTAAACCAGTTGACCTTACATTGTTGGTTTCTAATATGTGAAAACAAATGTTCGAAATCCAGGCTACATACATGATATTATCTGCTCTAGTCGCTGTAATCAAATGCATCAAGGAGTTGAAGCTTGATTCCGAATTCCCAACTGAGAACCTTGAAAAGCAAGTTTCTGAGTTGCAAATGCAGATCAGATGTTCTCCACCTCAAATTCAAAAATCTTATCCCTTGACAGCAAGGAAGGCGACTGGAAATTTAAGCCCAGTACGCCGCCCTATTTCCATCACCGCCTCTGGCACCACATATCACCAGAGGCAACACTGTTAGTGGCGGCGTAGCTACTAATCCTCTGGGTAATGTGTTGCAAATTGTTGATATGCCTATAGCTAAGTGTTGATATGTCTAAAACAACTTTTTGATTTGCATACAACTGCCTAGGTCTGGTTAAAGATAGTAATGAGACTTTTGCTGGGAACATGTAGACTGGATAGTAAGTAATGCCCAATATATCTACCAATGCTTTGGTTGTTGACGTTTATTGCTTGTTTGAGATTCTTGGTAGGCTACTTACTAGTCCGTAAAGTTAATGCCCAAATTTTCTTTTTCTTATATTGTTGTTGGAAAAAGGAGACGTGTCCAAATATGTATATGTTTCGATACTCAGGTGGCGAAGGAATTATTAATGCAATGTGCCGTGCATCCTTAGAGCATCTCCATTATGAGTTTCTTTAATCACTTTAGAAAATAAAAGGGAAATTCTTCGTGCTGTCCATGAGAATTATATACTCCGACGGCGAAGGAATTATTAATGCAACGTGACGTGCATGTTTAGAACATCTCTATTATGAGTTCCTTAATCACTTTAAAAAATGAAATAAAGAGAAATACCTCATAATAAAGGGAAATTTCTCACGGGGTCATGAAAAACTATAATTTCTCTTTGGTAAAGAAGGTATAATAGAATTCCTTATGGTGCTTACAACTACAAGATTAAGTTTAATTAGTATCCATCACCAATCTTTTATTTTCTATCTAAGAATGTTAAGATATTGAATTAAGTTTATATAAAAATTAAGTCAAAAATAAGATTATTTTTTAAAACAAATTAAAGTTATTTAATCTAATTAATATGAATTTTAGCGAAAATTTTAGATTGAATTATGCAAAAAAATTTAACAACGTTAAGGAGATAATTTTTTTTAAAATACTCAGTATAAACTACATCGAGGTAGAAGGTAATCCTCCTAAACATACATCTGAAGATTTAGGTGACACAACATTACCATGCAAGTAGGTGGTGGAGATAACTTTCAACCAGCGGCTACTAGAGGCCACATCATGTCGTCTTCATATATAATTATTTTTAAAATTATTTGTTATCCACGTTTTTTTTAAATTCGCCCATATTTTCATGTATAGTGCTAAATTTAAGTATAATTATTATTCATATTGAATTAATATCTTGTATGTGGGTCGTTGACCTACTCATACGTGGGTCGTCATATGTGGGTCATTGACTATATAATTTAAAAAATCTGTCGATCTACGGATATTTTTTGTATATTTTTTTTTCTTATAATAAATTTGAAAATTGTTTGTTATGCACATTTTTTTAATTCGGCCATATTTTCATGCATTTTTCTATCACACGCTGATCTACGGATATTTTTGTAAAATAATTTATTTTCTTAATGTTATTCTTTAATATTTAATATTCTATATTCCAATTACGCTATCGGAAAAATAAATGATCAAAATTTTAACGGTCAAAACAAGATATTTTTAAATTTATTATATTTTCTAAATATTTTTCCACTACAACATTTATAGTTGTAGTAAAATCTCACCATTGCATATATTAAATAAACCCATTTTATTTTTATCTTTAACCCTAATTTCGTTACTTTCATACGTAATTTGAGATTTTTATCAACTCTACATTTGGGACCCGAGATAGAAGTTTTTTTTTATTTATTATTTTTGTACATGGACCCGTGATGGATGTCGGTATCAAGATGGATTTAAGATGTCCAATTCAGTAGTTGGAATGCAAATTTATTTCTCTCATTTTTTATTGATCTTTTTTAAATTCATATTTGTTTGGAAATTTATTTCTTTATTTTAAATTATATATTTTGAATTTGCTTGAGGTTGTTGCAAAAATATGTTTCTTTTACCACCGTGTTTATTTTGAAGGTTTATTTTTTTTAATTTTTGAACAAATTTATTTTAGGGTGAAATTAGTAACTAGGTAGATTTTTTTATTAGGGAAACTGTAGCACCCCAAAAAGGGATAGGCGTCACAGCGCCAGGAGCCCCGGACAAGGACTCCTTCAGGCTTATAATAAACAATAGAAGGATAAACATAAAAGACAACACACCACATGACATAACTTGCCAATAAGAAGGGCAAGAGAAAACCAAAAGACGTCACATGACGTCAACCACAAAGGGTTCCAGAACCCGCAATAACAAACGACCATGAATGGTCAAACTTGGGGTCAACAATAATCAAAGTGTAGAAACGTCAACCAACCCACAACCAATAAGGATCAAGTCTAAAGAGCTAACCACCCAAAGTTCAACCAACACGACTCTCACTAGGGTTCCAGACCTCCATGCTCCTGAACTGATCTTGTACCTGATTATGTCCAAAAACATAACCAGTCCCACCGTGGTGGGGTTAGTCTTCCACATAGACTAAGCCGATACATAAGCAGGGTAATACATATATGACCAAGATATGAGAATAAGCGCACATGACATGACATGGTACATGATCTTAGAATTACTCAAGGAATTGAAATGACATCATGCAACTTAATCATCATCAATCTCAAAAGATCATATCAATTATTCATTATTCATGTCAATGATTCATGCTTCAAAATCATCAATACTTAGAATAATCAAAATCATCATGGCTCAAATACTCAAGCGATATGAATATACATCATGCATCTATGACGTCATAAGTCTCAAAAGATCATTTCAAACATGTCATGAAATCTCAAGTCAACTCGAAAGGTTTCAAATCGATAACATATCTCAAAAGAATACTCAAAAACTTTGTCAACTACTCATAATCCAACACAATATCTCATAAGCCATGTCAACTACTCGTAATCCAACTCAATATGTCATAAACTATGTAACTACTCGTAATCCAATTCATTATTTCATAAACTATGTCAACTACTCATAACCCAACTCAATATGTCATAAATTATGTCAACTACTCGTAGTCCAATTCATTATATCATAAACTATGGAAACTACTCATAATCCAACTCAACCGGTATAACATATCTAAAGGCCAATCAACCGAAATGGGGTAACAAGGTATATCCTTGCCCCTTCCTCAAATCATCATAAGAACAATCCAATCACAATATCAAAACATGCTCGAGCAATCTTTATTTTAAAACTGTTTTCAAAAACAATTTAACAAGTGCTAATTTAGCAAAGGTTAAAGCCTATTTCTTGAACACGATTTATAAAATGCTATATTTAGCGAATGTTCGAGCCTAATTCTTGAACACCAAGGTACCTCCTAAATTCCTACCATGGGATGGACATAGTAAACACGGATCAGGTGAATCCTCGCCATCCACTAAGGCCGGGCACAACCATCGGCCCGCTTAAACCACATACCACTGGTAATCATGGTCCGCCCTAACCGAGGAGCGAATAAGAATCATGAAAGCGGTATCACCGACAACAATGTCGTCATGGTCATAGACCACGTAAATAACAAGGGCAAATGCCCGCTATGGTCATAGATCAAATCATCTCACATACATATATGACAAAATCCGATTAGGTCAAAGATCAAGTCATCTGAAATCCACAATATCCTAACCGGTTCCTTTTTTAAACTATTTTGATAACACCTCTTTAACTAATCTCAATCAATTATCATGTAGTCCCAAGGCTTCCTAAACCGACTCCTCAAATCATACCAAACCCATAACTCAAAAGTAATATCACATATTCCCCATGGACTCCAAGATCATTCATCTCTAGATATCACAACATATATATTTATATACTTATCATGCTCATCATCCCAAAACGTAATTTAAGACATCATAGTCATACATGCAATATCATGAAGACTTAAAGTTAAAATCATGCTCATCATGCTATATCATAATTTAAAACATCTCAATCATACATGCGATATCATGAAGGCTTAAACTTAATCATGCTCATATACAAAAGCTCACAAGTACTTGCCTCGATAAAAGGTCACTCAATGGCTTGAAGTCAAAACGACAACGTCAACTAAACATGTCAAACAACCTAACAAGCAAAAGATCACTCAATCAACACAAAAACTATATTTTATAAAATTACAACACCCTCTAATAGGTGTAGAAGTGACTTACGTAAATCCAACTCGAGTTCGGGTTTCGCTTCTCCTAGGGTTTGTCCTTAACCCGTTATCCAACCGAGTACTTTTCCTAGTATATCAAACTAGGCATAATAAGTTCATATTCCAACTTATAACTTAACATGCAACAACCAATCCAAGGTTTAGAGAATACTCACGTAGCGTCGTCGTAACGAAAGTCAATCGACGTTTGTCGAACTTTGACTTGAGCTAAACCCTTCCCAAAGACGTTTCCGAACCTAACCATACAACTAAACAAGTTTATCTTAATAAAACTAAACTTGGTCATAAAACGTAACTAATATAAATATAGGTTATTTTTCGTAATTAAAACAAGGTTATAATTCAAATATGTGTTTTCTGGGCAAAAAGTCATAAAACTAATAAATATGGGCCATTTCTGTAATTATAAAACTCGGCCAAAATTTGTAATTAAGTTTTCTGGGTATTTTTGCAAATTTTGGAAACATGGGTCATTTACGTAAATAAAAGTTTGGGCCATTTACAGTAATTAAACATCCGAGGGCATAAAAGTTAAAAACAGAAAACAAACTGTAAAGGACGTAATTAAGTTCGGGAGTTTTCTGTAATTATTCCTAAGGTTTGGGTGTCCCGATTGTAATTAACTCAAAAGCTCGGCCGGGGCTTTGGGTGCTTCTGGATGCCGGTGTGGCGGTGTGCCGGCCGGCTTAGGTGGCGGGAACTTCTCCGGTGCGAGGTGGCTTGCTCCTAGTAGCGGTGGTACGCCGGCGGCGTTAGTTTTCCGGCGAAGTCGAAGTAACAGAGTAGGCCCGGTTAGTCGTTGTAGAAGGAGATGAAGGAGGAGAGAACGAGGGTGAAGAGGGAGACGAAGAGAAGAGGGAGAGTTGAGGGAGATGGTTGCTCCAGCTTCCGGGGAGAGGAGGCTGTCGAGGGAGAGAAGCGGAGATCGGGGCCGGGTGAAAGGATGCAGAGGTTGAAGATGGTGGAACCGTGAGGAGTTGCAGAGGAGACTGAGGTGTGGCCGGAAGGGAGAAGAAGGTGGTGCAGTGTGATGGTGAGCCGGGGAGAGAACCAGAGAGGTAGCGAGGGAAAGAACAGAGGGAAGAGGGATCGGAGAAGGGTCTTGGTGAGCGGGAGTCCACTCGGGAAGATGGAGAAAACAGAGAAGAATTGAAGGAGGAAGAGGAGGGAGACGAGGAGTGGCTGAGAGAGGGAGGTGGTGTGCCGGGAGCGAGAGGTCGGGATAGGAGTGAGAGAGGTTGCAAATGGAGGCAGAACCGAGAGTAGGAGAGGTGGGGAGCAGGACCGCCAATGGATTTCGGAGGCCCTGTGCCAACATACAAAATTTTTATTATTAATTTTGAAAAATTATATTTTACCAAGAAAAAAACGACAAAAAATGAATAAAATTACCTTTTTAATTAAAAAAATATACATGAAAAAATGACAATAAAAAAAACAAAACAAGACTTTTCTCAACTTTAAATAGGTTCGGGAAAAAAAATAAACATAGGAGGGGGAAAAATATTATAAAACATGTGTGAAAAATTAAAAAAAAAGAAAGGAAATAGTAGAAAGGAGATTTGAACTTTTAACTAATTTAATGAAAATACGTGAAAGAATGACAATAAAAACAAAATACGACCGTTTTTAACTTTAAATATGTTTTAGGAGGAAAAAAAATAAATAAAAGAGAAAAAAAATAAAAATAAAAAAAATTTGTGGATTGCAGGATTTGAACTATTGACCAAATACACCAAATTTTGAGCTCTAATCATTATGGCAAACAATCTTTTGTGCCATAATTTAACTAAAGTTTAATATTATGGGGCCCAAAAAAATAGGGGACCTGTGCTGTTGGGCCAAATGACACCCCTTGTTGGACGGGCCTGGTGGGAAATGCAATGCCATGGTCGGCTAGGGGCAAGTGTAGGCGGCCAGAGAACGAGACGTCGGGGCTAGGTGTAGTAGCATGGGCAGCTAGAGCCTAGAGGAGACGTTGCGTGGAGGAGATGCTCTTCTAGAGTTGCAGAGGGCTGCAGAAGTTCTTGGGCGGGAAGGAAGGAAAGCAAGAGAAAAAGAAAAGGAGAAGAAGGAAGGTGATGCCAACGTGGAGGCTGGTGGGCCCGGGAAAGAAGAAAGAAAAAGTAGAGAGGAAGAGGCTAGCTGGCTCCCGTAAAGTAGAGAAAAAAAAAGAAGGGGAAAATAAATTAAAATGAAAATAAAATTTTAAAATAAAATCGATAAATCCGTAGCGAACGCTACGGGTCGGAGTATTTTCCGAACTTTTCCGTAAAATTTAGTTACGGCAATTATATAATCATATATTTGTATACTTATTTAAATTTATATATCTTCTCTAAATGGTGAATTTGGTAAGTGTGTAGGTTTTTTATCGAGGAAACAAAGTGTGTAGGCAAAATTTTATAGAAATACTAACTATGCAGTATGCACTTTCTACTTGGGAAAGAACCAACGTTATACTCTGTTATCCAACTCTGTTACCCAACCTTGTTATCTAACCTTGTTACCCAACTTTGTTATCCAAATTCACTTATGTTACCCAACTTCGTTGTTACCCGATTTTAATACCCAACGTTCTACATCCAAATTCACTTATGTTACCCAACTTCGTTGTTACCCGATTTTAATACCCAACGTTCAACATCCAAATTCAATTATGTTACCCAACGTTCTACATCCAAATTCAATTATGTTATCCAACTTCGTTGTTACCCGATTTTAATACCCAACGTTCTACATCCAAATTCACTTATATTACCCAAATTTGTTGTTACCCGATTTTAATACCCAACGTTCTACATCCAAATTCACTTATGTTACCCAACTTCTTTGCTACCCGATTTTAATACCCAACGTTCTATATCCAACTTTACTTCGGTCACCCAACTTTGTTGTTACCCGATTTTAATACCCAATATTCTTGGGTCAACTTGAATTCCAATCGGACCACCCACATAATATATAGATCGATTATTGATTCTAAGTTTTCACATAATATATAGATGGATGAGTGATTCTAAGTTTGTAGCTGATAAGACCAATCTTTGAATCGGATTTGGCCATCAACATCAATTTTAAATTTTCAATCTAAATTTAACAATTCTATTTTTACTAAAGTTGTTTGTTGTTCCAATTTTCAATGGGAATTGGACCTTCCTAGTTGTAAATTAGGATTGGATCGCTTTATAAAGTATGCAATGCAATTGGTTAGGGCTGGCTTTAAAATATCACATGTTGTATCATACAAATCTCAAGTTACAAGGCAATGTCGATTGTAATCATGTCCATAGAATACAACCAAGATGACAATGTAGACAAACACAAATACTTCCAAGTTTTACTACTGAAAATTCATTTTTAACAAAAAAACAACAACTTGGTATTGTCGCTGAACTTCAATCAACGACATTGGCTTCAATCTAAGCAGACGCAGCGATGCAGTCGATTGCCTGTTTGCAAATGCCAGTCATTGTAGCCTCTGGTCCATAAACCTGCAACACCACAACATAACATGTTATATTCCATGTTAATTCCTCTCTTTTATTTCAAATCTGTTTTCAAATGAAGCTTCTTATTATATGAGTGTTGTGAGCCTTAAAAGAGCAAAGTAAAGTAGTTTGGTTCATGGTAGGTGATATTACCTCAATAGGGACGCCAATCTCGTCTCCTAGAGCTCGCATTTTGGCAAGGCCCTTCTGGTAGTTTGGACCTCCTCTCCTCACAAACAGATGCATCCTTGCAGCTTTCAGGTTGGATTCCTATATTATTGTTCATTGCTTATAAGGCCAAAATTCTGCGTGAATAATATAATTAAAAGTAGGAGGTTTCATAAACCTTTTCCTTCAGTGCTCGGATAATACCGTTGAAAGTAGCAGCAACATCAGTGAAGTTGGCAATTCCTCCTCCAATTACAAGGGCTCTTTTCCGTCCATCAGGATTAGCGGTTGCACACTAATAGGATATAAGAGTATGTTAGGGAAAACACCCTTTGTTACAAGACCATGATATAATTATCAAAAACATAAAATTGCATCTATAAACTCCAAAACTAGCTTTGGGGTTGAAAGGCCTTGGCAAATTACTTGAAGAGCTGAAATAAAATTTTCACTTACATCAATAACAACTCTGGCATACTGCAAAACTTCATCTTCGTTAGGTTCACCACTGTATTCCGCATAGTTTTCGAGCTCATTGGCAAAACCAAGATCCCCAACCTAAGAAAGGAAGACGTCTTAATAAACCTTGGGCATTTCATGGAACACCTTATATCAACAATCTAAATTACTCAAGTTCCAAAAGTTCGTCAAATGATAAAAATTCTTACGGTGTCAACATATATCACACTTGCTCCACCTCCAGCAACCATAGTCCAAATTCTTCCCTTTGGATTCAAGACGGTGAACTTCAAGGATGCACTTGTCTGCATTAGAGTTGACAGGAAAATAATATGATGAGATCTCTGTATATAAGAAGTCTCCTAAGCTATGCAACATCAATCAAAGACACAGTGGATGGATGGTATCTCAAGAACCATAATTTCAAGAAGCAGTGGATTCATCACCTTCTCATCCAAACCGGGGATGAAACTTTCTGTAGGCCTCATAACTCTTCCAAATGGCAGCGGGAACTCAATATCTCCAGTTGTCTCTACTGCTCTCCTCCTTGTTGATAGGCGTTGTTTGTACTTAACTCTCAACAATAAAGAAGGATATCGAAGCATAGACTAACCTAGTGATTAACTAGCCTTGTTGACTCATTTTGGATCTATGATACATCAATTTGAACACTATTATAGAGCTTCATTGATTATGTTGTCTCTACTGCTCTCATCCTTGTTGATAGGCATTTGTTGTACTTAACTCTCAACAATAAACAAAGATATCGAAGCATAGACTAACCTAGTGATTAACTAGCCTTGTTGATTCGTTGTGGATCTATAATACATCAATTTGAACACTATTATAGAGCCTCAATAATAATGTTGTCTCTACTGCTCTCTTCCTTGTTGATAGGCGTTGGTTGTATTTAACTCTCAACAATAAACAAGGATATCGAAGCATAGACTAACCTAGTGATTAACTAGTCTTGTTGATTCGTTATGGATCTATAATACATCAATTTGAACACTAATATAGAGCCTCATTAATTATGTTGTCTCTACTGCTCTCCTCCTTGTTGATAGGCGTTGGTTGGGCTTAACTCTCAACAATAAAGAAGGATATCGAAGCATACACTAACCTGGTGATTAACTAGCCATGTTGATTCGTTGTGGATCTATAAAACATCAATTTGAACACTATTATAGAGCCTCATTGATTATGTTGTCTCTACTGCTCTCCTCCTTGTTGATGGGCGTTGGTTGTACTTAACTCTCAACAATAAACAAGGATATCGAACAATAAACTAACATAATGATAAACTAGCCTTGTTGATTCGTTGTAGATCTATAATACATCTATTTGAACACTATTAAGGAGCCTCATTGATAATGTTGTCTCTACTGCTCTCCTTCTTGTTGATAGACGTTGGTTGTACTTAACTCTCAACAATAAACAAGGATATCGAAGCATAGACTATCCTGGTGATTAACTAGCCTTGTTGATTCGTTGTGGATCTATAATACATCAATTTGAACACTATTATAGAGCCTCATTGATTATATTGCTCTCCTCCTTGTTGATAGCTGTTGGTTGTACTTAACTCTCAACAACAAAGAAGGATATCGAAGCAAAAACTAATCTGGTAATTAACTAGCCCTGTTGATTCGTGTGGATCTATAATACATCAATTTGAACACTATTATAGAGCCTCATTGATTATGTTGTCTCTACTACTCTCCTCCTTGTTGATAGGCGTTGGTTGTACTTAACTCTAAACAATAAACAAGGATATCGAAGCATAGACTAACCTTGTGATTAACTAGCCTTGTTGATTCGTTGTGGATCTAAAATACATGAATTTGAACACTATTATAGAGCCTCATTAATTATGTTGTCTCTATTGCTCTCTTCCTTGTTGATAGGCGTTGGTTGTACTTAATTCTCAACAATAAACAAGGATATCGAAGCATAGACTATCTTGGGTTTTAACTAGCCTTGTTGACTCGTTGTGGATCTAGAATACATCAATTTGAACATTATTATAGAGCCTCACTGATTATATTGCTCTCCTCCTTGTTGATAGGTGTTGGTTGTACTTAACACTCAACAACAAAGAATGATATTGAAGCAAAAACTAACCTGGAGATTAACTAGCCCTGTCTATTCGTCGTGGATCTATAATACATCAATTTGAACACAATTACAGAGCCTCAATGATTATGTTGTCTCTACTGCTCTCCTCCTTGTTGATAGGCGTTGGTTGTGCTTAACTATCAATAATAAACAAGGATATCGAAGCATAGACAAGCCTGGTGATTAACTAGTCTCGTTGATTCGTTGTGGATCTATAATACATCAAGTTGAACACTATTATAGAGCCTCATTGATTATGTTGTCTCTACT
Source organism: Fagopyrum tataricum (assembly GCA_002319775.1). Classification (NCBI taxonomy): domain Eukaryota; kingdom Viridiplantae; phylum Streptophyta; class Magnoliopsida; order Caryophyllales; family Polygonaceae; genus Fagopyrum; species Fagopyrum tataricum. The sequence goes on from CM008280.1 coordinate 24,116,206, forward strand.
ACTCTCCTCCTTGTTGATAGGCGTTGGTTGTTCTTAATTCTATACAAAAAACAAGGATATCGAAGCATAGACTAACCTGGTGATTAACTAGCCTTGTTAATTCGTTGTGGATCTATAATACATACATTTGAACACTATTATTGAGCCTCATTGATTATGTTGTCTCTACTGCTCTCCTCCTTGTTGATAGGCGTTGGTTGTAGTTAACTCTCAACAATAAACAAGGAGATGAGTACATAGACTAACCTGGTGATTAACTAGCCTTGTTGATTCGTTGTGGATCGATAATACATTAATTTGAACACTATTGAAGAGCCTAATTGATTATGTTGTTTCTACTGCTCTCCTCCTCATAGATAGGCGTTGGTTTTACTTAACTCTCATCAATAAACAAGGAGATGAGTACATAGACTAACCTGGTGATTAACTAGCCTTGTTGATTCGTTGTAGATCTATAATACATCAATTTGAACACTATTATAGAGCCTCTTTGATTATGTTGTCTCTACTGCTCTCCTCCTTGTTGATAGGTGTTGGTTGTACTTAACTCTCAACAATAAACAAGGATATCGAAGCATAGACTATCTTGGTGATTAACTAGCATTGTTGATTTGTTGTGGATCTATAATACATCAATTTGAACACTATTATAGAGCCTCATTGATTATGTTGTCTCTACTGCTCTCCTCCTTGTTGATAGGCGTTGGTTGTACTTAACTCTCAACAATAAAGAAGGATATCGAAGCATAGAGTAACCTGGTGATTAACTAGCCTTGTTGATTCGTTGTGGATCTATAATACATCAATTTGAACACTATTATAGAGTCTCATTGATTATGTTGTCTCTACTGCCCTCCTCCTTGTTGATAGGCATTGGTTGTACTTAACTCTCAACAATAAACAAGGATATCGAAGCATAGACTAACCTGGTGATTAACTAGCCTTGTTGATTCGTTGTGGATCTATAATACATAAATTTGAACAGTATTATAGATCCTCATTGATTATGTTGTCTCTACTACTCTCCTCCTTGTTGATAGGCGTTGTTTGTACTTAACTCTCAACAATAAAGAAGGATATCGAAGCATAGACTAACCTTGTGATTAACTAGCCTTGTTAATTCATTGTGGATCTATGATACATCAATTTGAACATTATTATAGAGCCTCATTGATTATGTTGTCTCTACTGCTCTCAACCTTGTTGATAGGCATTGGTTGTACTTAACTCTCAACAATAAACAAGGATATCGAAGCATAGACTAACCTAGTGATTAACTAGCCTTGTTGATTCGTTGTGGATCTATAATACATCAATTTGAACACTATTATAGAGCCTCATTGATTATGTTGTCTCTATTGCTCTCTTCCTTGTTGATAGGCGTTGGTTGTACTTAACTCTCAACAATAAACAAGGATATCGAAGCATAGACTAACCTAGTGATTAACTAGTCTTGTTGATTCGTTGTGGATCTATAATACATCAATTTAAACACTATTATAGAGCCTCATTGATTATGTTGTCTCTACTGCTCTCCTCCTTGTTGATAGGCGTTGGTTGTACTTAACTCTCAACAATAAACAAGGATATCGAAGCATAGACTAACCTGGTGATTAACTAGCCTTGTTAATTCGTTGTGGATCTATAATACATCAATTTGAACACTATTATAGAGCCTCATTGATTATGTTTTCTCTACTGCTCTCCTCCTTGTTGATGGGCGTTGGTTGTACTTAACTCTCAACAATAAACAAGGATATCGAACAGTAAAATAACATAATGATTAACTAGCCTTGTTGATTCGTTGTGGATCTATAATACATCAATTTGAATACTATTAAAGAGCCTCTTTGATTATGTTGTCTCTACTGCTCTCCGCCTTGTTGATAGGTGTTGGTTGTACTTAACTCTCAACAATAAACAAGGATATCGAAGCACATAGACTATCTTGGTGATTAACTAGCCTTGTTGATTCGTTGTGGATCTATAATACATCAATTTGAACACTATTATAGTGCCTCATTGATTATTTTGTCTCTACTGCTCTCCTCCTTATTGATAGGCGTTGGTTGTACTTAACTCTCAACAATAAACAAGGATATCGAATCATAGACTAACCTGGTGATTAACTAGCCTTGTTGATTCGTTGTGGATCTATAATACATCAATTTGAACACTATTATAGAGACTCATTGATTATGTTGTCTCTACTACTCTCCTCCTTGTTGATAGGCGTTGTTTGTACTTAACTCTCAAGAATAAAGAAGGATATCGAAGCATAGACTAACCTGGTGATTAACTAGCCTTGTTAATTCATTGTGGATCTATAATACATAAATTTGAACACTATTATAGAGTCTCATTGATTATGTTGTCTCTACTGCTCTCCTCCTTGTTGATAGGTGTTGGTTGTACTTAACTCTCAACAATAAACAAGGAGATCGAATCATAGACTAACCTGGTGATTAACTAGCCTTGTTGATTCGTTGTGGATCTATAATACATCAATTTGAACACTATTAAAGAGCCTCTTTGATTATGTTGTCTCTACTGCTCTCCTCCTTGTTGATAGGTGTTGGTTGTACTTAACTCTCAACAATAAACAAGGATATCGAAGCAAGACTATCTTGGTGATTAACTAGCCTTGTTGATTCGTTGTGGATCTATAATACATCAATTTGAACACTATTATAGAGCCTCATTGATTATGTTGTCTCTACTGCTCTCCTCCTTGTTGATAGGCGTTGGTTGTACTTAACTCTCAACAATAAACAAGGATATCGAATCATAGAGTAACCTGGTGATTAACTAGCCTTGTTGATTCGTTGTGGATCTATAATACATCAATTTGAACACTATTATAGAGCCTCATTGATTATGTTGTCTCTACTTCTCTCCTCCTTGTTGATAGGCGTTGTTTGTACTTAAATCTCAACAATAAAGAAGGATATCGAAGCATAGACTAACCTGGTGATTAACTAGCCTTGTTAATTCATTGTGGATCTATGATACATCAATTTGAACAATATTATAGAGCCTCATTGATTATGTTGTCTCTACTGCTCTCCTCCTTGTTGATAGGCATTGGTTGTACTTAACTCTCAACAATAAACAAGGATATCGAAGCATAGACTAACCTAGTGATTAACTAGCCTTGTTGATTCGTTGTGGATTTATAATACATCAATTTGAACACTATTATAGAGCCTCATTGATTATTTTGTCTCTATTGCTCTCTTCCTTGTTGATAGGCGTTGGTTGTACTTAACTCTCAACAATAAACAAGGATATCGAAGAATAGACTAACCTGGTGATTAACGAGCCTTGTTGATTCGTTATAGATCTATAATACATCAATTTGAACACTATTATAAAGCTTCATTGATTATCTTGTCTCTACTGATCTCCTCCTTATTGATAGGCGTTGGTTGTACTTACCTCTCAACAATAAACAAGGAGATGAGGACATAGACTAACCTGGTGATTAACTAGCCTTATTGATTCGTTGTGGATCTATAATACATCAATTTGAACACTATTATAGAACGTTATTTATTATGTTGTCTCTACTACTCTCCTTGTTGATAGGCGTTCGTTGTACTTAACTCTCAACAATAAACAAGGATATCGAAGTATAGACTAATATGGTGATTAACTAGCCTTGTTGATTCGTTGTGGATCTATAATACATCACTTTGAACACTATTATAGAACCTCGTTGATTATGTTGTCTTTACTGCTCTCCTCCTTGCGATTAACTAGCCTTGTTTATTCGTTGTGGATCTATAATATATCAATTTGAACACTATTATAGTGCTTCATTGATTATGTTGTCTCTACAGCTCTCCTCCTTGTTGATAGACGTTATTTGTAATTAACACTCAACAATAAAGAAGGATATTGAAGCATAGAGTAACCTGGTGATTAACTAGCCTTGTTGGTTCATTGTGGATCTATGATACATCAATTTGAAAACTATTATAGAGCCTCATTGATTATGTTGTCTCTACTGCTCTCATCCTTGTTGATAGGCATTGATTGTACTTAACTCTCAACGATAAACAAGGTTATCGAAGCATAGACTAACCTAGTGATTAACTAGCCTTGTTGATTCGTTGTGGATCTATAATACATCAATTTGAACACTATTATAAAGCCTCTTTGATTATGTTGTTTCTACTGCTCTCCTCCTTGTTGATAGATTTTTTTTGTACTTAACTATCAATAATAAACAAGGATATTGAAGCATAGACTAATTTTGTGATTAACTAGCTTTGTTGATTCGTTGTGGATCTATAATACATCAATCTGAACACTATTATAGAGCGTCATTGATTATGTTGTCTCTACTTGTAACACCCCAAATCAGTAGGACTCGGGGCGCTACTGGGTTAGGATCTCACAATGGATCCTGACCCTAGCCTGACAACAAGTTCACTGGATCTTACAACAAGACACAGATAGATTAAACCAAAACATCAAACTTTAATATAAATATCAAAAGGTGTACAAAGTACCGCTGAGTACAACCAAAACATGTATCTGTACATTCGAAATATCCCATATCCCACGCATAACTTAGTGTACGGAGCCCTCGGCAGATCACCCTATCCAAATCACTCTGCAGTTCTCCTAAGCTGCAAAGTATCTACAACACGGTATAAAACCGTTAGCTAACCATTCAAATATAAGATAATGCATAAGCACAAACACAAGTCATGGAATCATAAACACATAAAATCATGCTGTCAAACATTTACCCGGTTAATTATCGTTATAAAGTCCAACACTCAAATCGTATAAATATATGTATATGAACATATGTGACACGAGGAATATATAATCCTCGCCTCTGAGTGCTATAGCCAGCTGGAGTGGTATAGCAGCACATTCCCATATACCATAAGGAGTGGTAAGTGCCCGTCCCGTATACCAGATCTGGCCTGACTACAGAGAACCTCCCAGACTCCTCGGCGGGATGAAAGGGCAAATTGTCACGGCCACTACGATGGCAGTCACTAAACCATAGGTCGGTAATAATCAACATCGCATGTTATAAATCATATAACAAACACCATTCATGCAAACATCCAATATAAGGATGGTAGCTAAGTAAGTCCTATGGACTTACCTCAACCTCGGAATACTCTCAACCACGATCAACTCCAATCCGGAGGACAACACTGCCTAATAACAAGGCATAAAGAGATATCAAATCTCCTATCAATCAAAGGGGTCACACCTAGACCCAAGGGATCCATAAGGATCATATCCAACCTATAAACCTCAAAGCCATAACTGGCACCTATCGATATCATGATCATCCTCATCCTATCCTCATACACATATCTAGCATGCTACTAACCCGCTCATATTAGGAAAGGAAAGGATCAATACCACTCTAGGTAGATCCTGTACAAGACATTCCTGCGTGACAGGAAAGGCGCGGGCGCGGCGGGGCTTCCACGCAGGGGTGGCGGCACTGAGGCGTAGGGACGGCGGCGCTGGGGCGCTGGGGCGCAGGGGCGGCGACAGTGCAGAATGTAACCCCCGACTTCCTCTTCGGTTCTTCACGTGATGAAATCACGTCTTCATTGCCCAACAACCCAAACATAGACACATATATATACATACAAACATCAATACATGCCTAGTAGCTCCAACACACAAGATTCAACTTGTGAAATCCTAAGGTAAAGAGAAGGAAAGGAAGGAAAGAAAGAAAGGAGGAAGAAGACTCACCACTATTGTAGTCTACAAGAAAGAAAGGTCAGCAACCACACTCAACTAGCTTTCAAATCTCAGCAACAACACACAACCTCATCACCATCAACAAAGCCACACAAACTTTCTCTTGCAAACTAAGGAAGATCAAGAACAAGATCAAAGGAGAAGGAGAAGAGAAAAGGAACGTAAGTAGCTGGGAATGAAGAATGAAACACTTAATCCTAAGGCAAAGGAAGAAGCTTAAAGGAAGAAGAAAGAGTAAAGCACGGTCCAACGGTCAATAAAGCCGGCTGCAGCCGTAGGGGCGGAACACAGGACCAGCCGCAGGGGCGGCTAAGTCCTAGCTTGGCTCTAAAGACTAAGACTCTTACATCTCACCCCCCTAAAAACAAGTTTCGTCCCGAAACTTGTGAAATCCTAAAACCACTTGGACTCATAAGCCGAGGTATAACTCTCTTTATCAGAGGCATCACATCTCCGCACATATGGTATAAACCTATATTACTCTATAACCTCAAACACAGGCATGGAGGAAATCATCATCTCCATCACCAAGATCACTATAATATCCAAGGCATAGAAGAAAACCATCTCTAGCCAAACTATCATCATATCACAAGGGCATAGAGGAAAAACATATCTAACCATATCATACTCATAACATAAGGGCATGGAGGAAAAACATCTCCAACGAAGCTATGTCCATCAAGAATAGCATGGAGTAATAACCATCTTCAGCTAAATCCTAATCGCATCCCAATAGCATGGAGGAAAGAACCGTCTCCAGCAATAATCATAAATCGCACTAGCACATCAAGATCTAATAAGATCATAAATCACATCATAGCTAGCACAAAAATAAACACATCATAGCACATAAGCACAAAATCACAACACTCACCAAGATGGTACTAAGATCTACTCGTCGATCCTACAGGTACAACTTCCCCTTAATGCCAAATCGTCTAACACCTCGTGTCGGAGACACTCTCAGACACATGGGATCCTACTCTGAACTCTTGGGGTCTACGCCTCTTATCTGCATATGACTTCTGACGGCTCTGTGCAGTCAACATCCTCTCTCTAATCAGTGCTACACGAGCAACATCATCTTGAACCTGATCATGTGTCAAACCACTAACACTTCTAGGCTCATCCCAACATAACGGCGTGTGACATCTTTGTCCATACAGTGCCTCATATGGGGGCATTCCAATCGATGCATGCCAGCTGTTGTTGTACGAGAACTCAACTAGTGGGAGATGATCCGTCCACACTTGTCTCTAGTCCAACACACAAGCTCGCAGCATATCCTCTAGTGCCTGAATGGTCTTCTCTGACTGACCATCTGTTTGAGGATGGAACGTAGTAGTGAAGTGCAAACTCGTCCCCAGGGTAGTCTGAATCTGCTGCCAAAACCTCGAGGTAAATCGCCCATCTTTGTCTAAGACGATCGTCCCCGGTACACCATGGAGTCTCACTATCTGTCTAGTGTACTCCTCAGCTAATCTGCTCACTAGCCACGTTTCCCGAATAGAGATAAAACGTGCCGTCTTCGTCAGTCTGTCAACTATAACCCAAATGGCATCAAAGCTCCTGCTCGGTCTCAACCCAGTCACAAAATCCATGGTGACGTCCTCCCACTTCCTCTGCGGTATAGGCAGTGGATGAAGTTCACCTCCAGGTCTGCAATGCTCGATCTTGTCCTATTGACAGGTCGCACACTAGGCGAAAAAACAGGCTACATCGGGCTTCAGCCCTCCCCACCAATATGAACGTCTCAAATCCTGGTACATCTTACTCGTACCTGGGTGCACTGAATAAGGCGTACAGTGAGCCTCTTGTAATATCCTCTGGCGCAAATCCGCATCAGCGGGTACACAGACGCGACCGCGGCGTCTCATAACTCCATCTGCTCCTATAAGGAACTGTGGTGCCTCATCCCAGGACATCCTCTCTCGGATTCTTATCAATGTCGGGCAGGTCCCTTGCTTCTGTTGGATCTCACTCAACAGATCAGGAAGAACCTCTAAGGTACTCAACTGGGCATCCTCATCAGGAAACTGGATGTCCAACTCTAGCCAGGTCAGATCTCTCTGTAACTGAGGCTGTACTGTCAGTCTCGCAATCGCCTTATCTCGAGGCGTCTTCCTGCTCAGGGCGTCGGCGACAACGTTCACCTTCCCTGGATGGTACAAAATCTCCAGATCAAAATCCTTGATCAGCTCAAGCCACCTACGTTGGCGGTTATTCAATTCCTGTTGCGTGAAAATGTACTTCAGACTCTTATGGTCTGTGAAGATCTGACATGTAGCACCATACAGGTAATGTCTCCATATCTTCAGTGCATGAACTACCGTTGCCAACTCCAGATCATGTATCGGGTAGTTCTCCTCATACGTCTTCAGCTGTCTAGACGCATATGCAATAACTCTGCCTCTCTGCATCAACACACATCCCAAGCCTAGCTTGGATGCATCACTGTAAACCACAAAACAT
>CM008280.1:24134431-24158145 GCA_002319775.1 Fagopyrum tataricum
AAACTTCAAAAAAGATAGCATACAAACATGGTATCAATTGGGATAAAGAAAAACACCATAAATTTCAAGGAAATGATATATTCTTCAGTGACCGCTACATAATGTGTTCCGCCTCCAATCCATGTAATAGTATGTATCTCGGTAGGCGGGATTTGATCTTGATCTGGAGTGTTTTCCGTCTCTAGTGACATCCTTGGTAGAATGTAGATAAGGAAGCATGAATTGATGAATCTCCCCGGGACACCAACTATATTCCCCATCTCCTTGACTCTCTAAAATGGTGGTCCCTCTTCAACATCCTGAACCCGGGGGACGACCACATCTACTGCTAGTGGAGTCAACCCAATTGGCACACCGTCAATAGAACTCTCTAGCTCGGCCCTCTTTGACATGTCCCAATTCAAAGCTGGTGAACGGCCCCGTCTACTACCTGTAACAGATATCCTCGATCCCGATCCATGCTGAAACGATATCGACTCTCTTCTTGTTGATTCTCTGCCAAAAGGAGGATGTCTCTTCGTCCTTACATTTGTTAGCTCCCTCAATGTAGTGCTTCCTAAATCCATAATTCCCTTGTAACATGATTCCATTCACTTAATTTGATCGGTTGTAAGCGCCATAGAGTCCATCATTTCTTGGAATTTGTTCAACGTCTCTACATGTGGGTTGATGTAATTCGTGTCTTTACCCTCTTCCATTGAATCCATTAAACGTCAATACATTTCCTTCCAACAAGGATGGATTTGATCCAAACTTAATGGAACACATGCTTGCATAGATAAAAAGCATTCTTGAGCACAAGGGAGTCCAAAAGAATCCCGCTAATAAAAATCACAAATAGAGGTATTATCTTTCAACGTCTTTGCCTTTTCATAGATATCCAACAATATCTCGAAACACTCGTTGCTAACTGATACGAGTTTAGCCATGAGGTTTCTCGATCTTTCAACACCAAGACTCGATAAAATAAGATATGGTAGACAAATGTGTGAATGGATAAAATATGGATGAATGATCCGATGATATGGACGATCATTTGTTTGATAGATGTGATTAGGTTACTTGAAGCAACAAAGAGAACAATAGGGAAACTATGGTCTAACACATAACTTGGAATGATTGAAGAAGCCCTTCCGCTATTATCCCACACAGAGGGGGAAACGATTGTCCCCAAAGCACGAGAAGTAGCATGAAGTTGAATTGAGAGTATTAGTTTGTTTGATCCAAGCTGATACGACAGAAAACAGTCCAAGCTGCTTGGCGAACGAGAATCCACTTGCTCAAGTTTGAATAGGATTCCACCTATTCATTCTCGATTCCACGAGAGAGAAAATAATGAAAAGTATCTATGTTTTTATTTATGTCTGAGGTGCTCTAGAAAACATCCAACCGATGCCTTATATAGGTTGTGGAAAGACCTCTAGGGTTTACTCAAGATAAGATCTTAATCTACGGGCCATATCTAATCTAGAGCCCGAACAATATAAAAGATAAGATGAAATCTTAGAAAGATATGATCATATCTAGGGATGAACTAACAAATCTAAAAAAGCCCAAAACAAACAGTTAAAAGCAAGCCCAATATTAAAAGAGTCCAAATATGGGCTGAAAATTTTAGATCTAATTAAGGTTTTAGTTAACAAAAAATAAGCCCAACTAGATAGGATAAAACGTCCAACTCCCACGCACCCCATGTAAGCTATTCGAGATCTCCTCCTTGCCCATGCATACGTGCTCATGCATGAACATATATGGCTGCTTCTCTCGCAAGTGAATCTCAATCATCTCACTATGAATCTCGGCCATTTCATATGATGATCTCTGTAACTGTGTGATGATCTCTCCCATCTTTTAATGATCTTCACATCACTTCTAGGAATGATCTTCTTATCTCTTTTAGAAATGGATTTCATTCTATTTCTAGAAGTGTCTTTCATTCCTCTCCTAGAATGTGTTTAATCCGTCCTCTCCTTCTCCATAGAGGGACCAAAACTCCATGCTTCCTAGCTTCCGCGCTTATAATCTTAACTCGAGCTAGGTTATGAGATGCTCTTGTATCTTCCTCCCTTTCTTGAAAATGATTCGTCCACGAATCCTTTACGTCCATATAGGGTGGCATCAATGCGTGTATAACACCTATAAGATCAACAAAGAATACATAAGAGGTGTATATACTCATAGGAGAAGTACGAACAACTGCATGTACGGACACAATATTACTCGACGTGAATATGCTTTCCATTAACTCTAGCCTTTAGCTCATGAGGTTCATCACCAACTAATTTCTTATCATTGTGATCAAGCTCATCTAATCTAGAGAAAAAAAGTTTAGAATCACTCCCTGTTGGGGCTGCGGTAACCCCAATTACCCTTTCCACCAAGGATAATGAAGATGGACTACAAGGAGGCGTTTTAATAGGTGAAGTAGGGGGCTTGGTTTGACTGCTCCTCTTCCTTGCTCGTTATCTCCTCTTCCACGGTCTTGCTCGTGTTGTCCTATTTCTTGTCCCCAAATTGCTCCTTCCCTTCATTCATTGAGGACGATGAGGATAGACTATCAATAGGTGTTGTAGGAGGTGAAATAAGGGGTTGAGGTGCTTGATTAGCTCGCTCCCTTTCTTTGTTTCGTGCTTCCTCTTCCTCCACTTGACGTCGTTTTTGCTCTTCCACGTTTGCAATATCGCCTATAGTCATGGGTCTAAGAACAAAGCGCTTTCCGCTAAAAGTAAGAGAAAATTTGTTAGTGATCTCAATTTGTTCCACTTTTCTCTCATGAATCCATGGAGAACCAAATAACATATGAAATTGAAGCATAAGAACAACATCACATAAAATAGTATCCTTATATGCTCCTATCTCAAAGTGGTCCTCAACTTGTTGGTCTACTTTCACTAAATCCGGATCACTTAGACCAAATAACATTTATAGATTGGGATGGTTTAAAGTAGAAAGCTGTAATTTCTCAACCATCTCAATGCTAGCAAGATTATGATGAGTTTATTTATCTATAATCATACTAACAGTCCTGTCTTTAACTAGACATCTAGTTTGAAACAAGCTGCTAATTTGGTAATGGCTAGATAAAGTCAGTGAAACGTATTCAATCCTCATAGCATTTAAACAATCATGGTCTTGTTTGAAGGGTTATGATTATTCCCTTGACGTTCTTGCTCGACATTCTCTTTGTTCTCTTGTGCTGGTACCCGTCTTTCAAGATTAGTGAGCATCTGATCCAGTCGAATATTTATGCCCGTAATCAAGGCACGAATCTTGTTAGTGTCAAAGGGGTTAGGAACCCTATAGTTAACTCCCTTTCCTGCAATAGACATCACTAAAAGCAAACATACATGCTAAGGTTAGTGAAAGAGAAGGCCTAAAACTGCCCTCTTCAAGTGTTTCTCTCTGTAACCTATCTTGTAGGCTTCACATCTCCTCTTAGCCGGTTTGAGAAGATCACTGTGAATCTGCAAGTAAATATCTCAACGCAAAGACATGTCAAATGCGCTCAAAAACATCAATCAAGTAAGATGATCGACTTAGATCTCAAAGGGAAAATGGCCTTTTGAGTGGTGCTTGTGGGAAAAAGCAAAACTAGATTTGCTTGTCAATCTCAACCAAAAAACAACTTATAAAAGACAAATATACATTCTTAAAATAAGGTAAGGGAATGATAAAGGTAGGGGAGAAGGAAAGGTCAAATCTCAGTTATGGATTAAAAATGGGACCAATAATCAGTAGAAATCAATATGTACAAACGATGATGAAACAAACTCCCGGAAATATATGTGTGCAGGTCTAATATCCGGAACCGTCCGGGAAATATATACAATATGACCAAACGACTGTAAACGTAAAAATGAACTTTCTATAATCTTTAAAAAAAAATATTATGAAAATAAACGAAAAAAATAAAATACAAAGATGCTAAACCAAACTAGGGTTTTCGAACAAGAACCGGCGTGGCAAGGCTGCTGATAACATGATTTATCGACCTAGTTTAGTAGAGCATATAGGTAGATTTTCCCTTTTCGCTTGCATTTTTTAGCCTTAGTTTGTGTCTTTTGTGCTTGATTAGTGTTACTTTGCAAGTATAGATGTCTACACACTCTTTTGGTGTCTTTGTAGGTTTTTGGCGCATTTTCGAGCTAAAACGATGCATTTGAGGATCAAGCCTCGGAGTGGATGCCTAGGAGAAGTCATAAGAGCTAAGGAAAGGAGAAGAAGTAAATTTAGGACCGAACGAGATCAAGTGCCCGAGTGAAGAAACAATCTCGTCCGAGATCCACAAATCTCAGCCCGTGATGAAGGTTATTCTTCACCAATCTTGGTTCATATCTCGGACCGAGATCTAGGGTGACTTGACCGAGATCCCTACGACGCTGCAGACGACAGACGAAATCTTGGCCCCAAAATCTCGGTTCATATCTCTGAGCGCCGATTTTATCTTATTTAGGATTTTTAGCCCACCCCGTGTCTTTCGACAGGTATGAGGTTATAAAAGTAGGGTTCGGAATACTGAAAAGAGGAGTCGAGGATCGTAGAGAGCTAGTACCGTGCGGAGTTAGAAGCTTGTTTAGGTTCGATTGTTAAAAGGAAAAATCTTCTCCTACCTTTCTTCTTCACTCTACTTACACCATTGTTAGATCAATAGTTTCTAAGGAAGATCCAACCTTTTTCGTTTGTTCGGAGTTTTAGATACAATTTGCAAGTTAAAGACAGTTTGTTTTCAGATTCAATAAAGTTGGGTACTTTCGTCATCCCCTTTTCCTATTTCAATTGTATGCTTTCTTTTATTACTTTGAATTCTGGTTTTGATATGAATATCATTTACTAGAAACCTTTTGTGGTTCCAAGGTAGTTAGAGATCTTTTTATACCTTGGACAATGATGGATTAATTGTTCCTTAATTATAATTTGTGATTAAATCGCTTTAAATCCTATGGAAAGGTTTGGTTTTTGTCAAGTTTAGAAATATCTAAACCATTAAACTAAAATGGAATTGAGTCGTAACTGAGATATTCCCTCTTCGGTATATAAGATAACTTGTTCCTAGGTAATAAAGCTCCAACCTTTATTGGATTGAATGTGCCATTATTCCTTCCTTAAGGAAAGTAATTCCTGAGACGTAACTGTAAAGGTTTATTTGACCCCTAATCAAGAAATAAGGTTTGTTTACGATTTCTCCCTCTTTACCTTAAAAGAAATAGGTATTAGGCTACGGATATATATGTTGTTGAGGTGTCACTGTAATGGAACATTAGTGGAGAAACATTCATCCATGGAGCTATTTAACCATGCATATACCACGTGAGAATCTATATATCCTGAGTTCATGTGTATAAATAATGATCTTGAATCCTTGAAACTACATTTTCTCCAATTTATATTTGTTTGACTATTTGTTTTTATTCAGCTTTCAATCAATATTTCTAATTGATTGCAAACTTAACAACCCCTTCAAAACATTTTTGTCCTTCTTTCCCTTCTCTTCTCCAACCTATTTTTCTTATTCTAGATTTGTACCATTTCAAATCAATTTTCACGATCATCTAACTTAGTCCTTGTGATCAACCTTGGAATACTTGCTCTTATTGCGATTGATCCATACACTATGGGTTCGTTGCACTATAGAGTAGATATTACAAGTATAAATTTAAAGCAGACCGCTATTTTACTACCCAGTGAATTTATATCTCTTTTAAACGGACTTATAGGGGGCAAAACCAGCGAACAAGTTTTTGGCGCCGTTGCCGGGGACTAATTAGTTGATTTGTTAGTTGATTTCTTATAGTATAAGTCTTTCTTGTACTATTAATCTCGTCTTTGTGTTTGTCTTGGACGTTTTCATGACACTAGGAAAAGCCACAGAAGAGCTGGAAGCCGAAAGAGCGGCATCTAGAGACAAAGAGGCGACCACTAACCGTATGTTGGAGCAACTTAGAGCCGATATGAAACAGATGTTTCGTCTCCAAAACGAAGGAAGAGCCACTCCTCAGCCCGTGGTGAACGTGCAGCCGGACGTCCCGGACGACGCACCTCGCGTCGTCGTACCTTTTGCTCCACACATCCCACCATCACTTGCTCTTCTCAGACCTGTCCGATACGAGCCTATTGTAGAACCTCCACAAACACTCGGACAGAGAATGGATCCTGCCCAAAGGATTAACCGTCCTGGAGTTAACTTTGGAGATCCCGCAACCTATGAGCATGAGTTGTGACTGCAGGCACTCTAGATGATACGTCAAAATTACTTTGGAGGGATGGATGTAGAGTCTCCTCATCAACACTTGATGAACTACGAGATTCTTATGGATACGGTGAGACTGCCCCGTATGGAAGGTTATAATCATAAACTAAGAGGTTTTTCTTTTTCTCTCAGGGATAAGGCTCTAGCTTGGTATCGATCAATACCAAACGGGGGGATGTACACTTGGGAAGATATGACCACAGAGTGTCTTACCAAATTCTTCCCACCTTCCAAGACTACCGAGCTTAGAGGAAGGATAAATGCCTTCATCATGAAGGACAAGGAGAGTTTGTTTAAGTCTTGGGATAGGTTTAAGGACCTATTGCTGGATTGTCCTCATCATGGGATTTCCAAGATTGAGTTGCTTGAGATTTATTTCAAGGTACTTGATGAGGATACTCAATTCAAGTTGCAATCACTTTCTGGAGGTACTTTCATGGAGAAAGAAGCCGATGAGGCTTGGGAGTTTGTTGAGAAGCAAGCCTTAGTTATGGAGAAGTACTCTCACAGGAAAGTGGAAGAGAAGAAGACTAGACCCGGAGTGTATGAGGTAAATGAAAGCACCCGGAAAAATGCAAGGTTTGATTCTTTATATAATGGAATTAAAATTTTGAAAGAATTATTTGCATCTAATATCAAAAATCAGCAAGCTGTAGTGCATGTAGCATCCAAAGAAGAGGATGCAAATTTCATGGGTAGAAGTAATTTCCAGGGAGGTTATCAAAATCTAAGAGGTTATAACAATAATAACTTCAATAGGAATTACCAAGGAAATAATTTCAGGCCTAACCACAATCATCCTGGATTTTCCTATTCTAATCTTGAGTGTGCTTTGAACCCTCAACCTTCTAGTGGTGCAGGTCAGACGTCTAAGCCAACTGAGAAATCTCAACCGAAGGATCGAGTTGAGATGACGTTTGAGCAATTAATGGCAAGGATGAGCAACCTGGAGAGTTCTGTCACTAGAGTTACCAAACCTCAAAAGGACACTAGATGAGATTGGTAAGGTTGCTTGCCTATGGAAAGTTCTTCAAAGAGATCCTCTCCAACAAGAGGACACTAGATGAGATTGGTAAAATCAGGATGACCCGGAGATCTAATGCACTCATCTAGAGGAATAAAGGAAAGATGCCACCAAAGTTGAGCGATCCCGGATCCTTTTATGTACTAATCAAGGTTGGAGACGGGACATACAAAGCATTGTGCGATCTTGGAGCTAGTGTGAGCATTATATCGCTCGCATTATGAAAGAAGGTTGGACTTGGAAAGCCGAAACCTGTGAAGATGACTGTTTACATGGCGGACAAATTTATTGAGCTCATCCAAAGGAATAAAGGAAAGATGCCACCAAAGTTGAGCAATCCCAGATCCTTTTGTGTACCAAACAAGGTTGGAGACAGGACATACAAAGCATTGTGCGATCTTGGAGCTAGTGTGAGCATTATACCGCTCGCATTATGCAAGAAGGTTGGACTTGGAGAGCCGAAACCTGTGAAGATGACTTTTTACATGGCGGACATATCTACTACACGTCCAGTTGGTATTATTGACGTTCCCATTCATCTTGAGAGGTTCTTTGTTCTCTATTTTAACACCCCTATAAACTTTTATCAATAATGATAAAAGGTCACAGGTTAGTAAAAACCACGGTATGCTTTAAATTTGTAAACAAGAAATAAACACCCAAATTGTAGCGAACCCACAGTGTATGGGTCAATCACAGTAAGGATAAGTATTCCAAGGTCAATCTCAGGGACCAAGTGTTTGAAATGTGAATGTGATCAAAGATAGAGTAAATCAAAGATAGAGAATGAGGTTGGAAAAGTAGGGAAGAAAGATCAAAAAGGTTTTGAAGGATTTGTAGAGTTCGCAATCAAATATCGGATTTGATTGAAAACTAAGTAAAACAAACGAACAAAAGATTGATCAATAAAAGGGAACGCAGATTCCAAGGATTCAAGGTCATTATTTATACGCACGGACTCAGGACAACTCTCAAAGGATCTATGGTTAAGAAGCTTTAGAGAAGAACCTTTCTAAGCTGACAGTCTATTACCGGGTAAGTCTCAAGACGATCTAGTTCCAAACCAACCACCTATTACCGGGTAAGTCTCAAGGTAGAGAGGTAGGAAATTCTAAACAAACCAGACTCCAAACTAAGGGAAAGGTAAACCATTACCGGGTAAGTCACAAGTATTATCACCCTACTTAGGAAGGAATCTAAGCACACTTAACCCAATAGAGGTTTTCACATCTATTACCTAAGGTCAATCACTCATGTATCTAAGTGGAATATCACAAGGTAAGTCTCAATTCCAAAGGTTACTAGCTATAAGGATTCTAACTAGGTTAAAGAAAAAGCCAACCACTAGGATTTCAAAGCTATTCAAACCAAGCATAAAACACTATTCCATCATAGTCCAAGTATAAACAAATCCCTATTCACCTTGGAACCACAATGGTTCTAGCAAACAATCAACATATCAAAAGCAATCATCAATTCAATGGAAGAATGCTTAAAATAAGAACTAAAAGAGAGAATAAAGAAGATACTCAGCTTTATTAATAGGAATCAGCAAAACGACAAATTCCCAATATTGCGAAGTTCTTCCAAACTCAATGAAGTTTAACAATGGTGATAATGGTGTGGGGCAAAGGGAGAAGAAGAAGAGAAGCGACTCTCTCGATATGAGCTCGAGAAATATAATGAAGCGGACCCTTAAATCATTTAGGGCTTCCCTTTTATACCCCGCAATCTTCCACAAAACGGGCCAAAACAGATCCGAAAAGAGCGAATTAAATTGACGCACTGAAATCTCGGTCGGTGACCGAGATTTTTGAATGTCGGGGCCGAGATTGGCTTCGTGATCCAGCGTTTAGGAAATCTCGATCGGATCATCTCGGTCAAGTGTGAAAAATCTCGCCCGAGATGGCACAAATCTCGGCCGAGATTGGGACCGAGATGGAGACCGAGATCCGTCGACAAAAACTTTTCAACCCAACCAAAATAGGGAGTCTCGGCCGAGATGACTCGGATCTCGGACGACATAGCTGGGATCTCGGCCGAGATCATGTGGATCTCGACCGAGATTGCTCTAATCTCGTGCGTTTCGTCTTGGCTCGTCTTTTCCTCCTTTCCCGTGCTTGCGTGATCGCTCCAAAGCGTCCATCCCGAGGCTTGATCCTCAAATGCATCGTTCTAGCTCCAAAGCACGCCAAAATACCTACAAAGACACCAAAAGTGTGTGTAGACATCTATACTCGCAAAGTTGCACTAAACAAGTATAAAGAACACAAACTAAGGCTAAAACATGCATGCGGAAAAGGGAAAACTAACTATATGCTCTACTAAACTCGGTCGATAATTCATATTATCATTCTTCATCCCCATTAACTTTGTGGTATTGGACATTCCTGCTGATTGTCCCATTCCAATTATCCTTGGTAGACCTTTCCTTGCTACCTCTGGATGTCTAGTTGATTGTAAGAGAGCAAGGTTACCTTCAATACTGATAAGGAGATGGTACAATTTAAGCTCCCCTCTTTGATCAAGGAACCAATTTTTGAAGATGACATGTCCAACATCCTTGATGATGATGAAGACTCTTGGGAAACGATATATTCAATTCTATCCTCAGATTTTCTTGAGCATGTTTTAACCATGAGCATCATGAATGTGGAGACAAAAGATGAACGTTTCGAAGAGGTCCAAGCTTTGAGTCTACTTCCCATCGACGAAGAAGCTGGATTCGAAGAGTTGACGGATCTGTACAAAATCTCGGCCCGAAATGCAAAAATCTCGGCCGATATTTCGCAACAGAGAGAAGCATCATGAACCGCGACGGATATATCTCGGCCGAGATCGTCTGAACGAGAAATATCTCGGTCCGAGGTAAATTATCCCGACTGAGATTGCAATGCAGGGACCTGGATCACGGCCCGAGATCAAATAATCTCGGCCGAGATTCAAGAAGGGTTGTCAAAATTAAAGACACAACCCCAGCTGCAGTAGACTCCACTCGTGATTCATCCAAAGCCCCTGAATCATCATCTTCATCTCCCGATCCTCCTAAAGCCGAGATGAAACCGCTCCCAGCACACCTAAGGTATGCCTTTCTTGGTCATAACTCCTCCTATCCTGTCATTGTTAATGCTAGCTTAAGCGAATATGAACTTGAAAGGCTATTGAAGGAACTTATGTTGTGTAGATAAGCTTTAGGTTACATCATTGATGACCTTATAGGAATTAAGCCATCCATGTGCATGCATAGGATCATGTTAGAAGATGATCATAAAACTTCTATTGAACCTCAAAGAAGATTGAACCCAAATATGAAAGAGGTTGTTAAGAAGGAAATCCTTAAGCTTCTTGATGCAGGTATAATCTTCCCTATTTCAGATAGCAAATGGGTTAGTCCGGTACATGTTGTACCCAAGAAGGGTGGGATGACTGTCATTACTAATGAAAAGAATGAGTTAATCCCTACCAGGACGGTCACAGGTTGGAGGATGTGCATTGATTATAGGAAGTTGATCATGCTATCAGGAAAGATCACTTTCCTCTACCCTTCATTGACCAAATGTTGGAGAGACTCGCCCAACATTCCTACTTTTTCTATCTTGACGGGTATAGTGGTTTCTTCAAGATTCCCAACCATCCGGATGATCAAGAGAAAACCACATTTACCTATCTTTGGGGAACATTTTCCTATAGGGGAATGCCTTTTGGATTATGTAATGCGCCTACCACTTTTCAGAGATGCATGATGTCTATATTTTCTGAATATATTAAAAACATCATGAAAGTTTTTATGGATGACTTTTTTGTCTATGGCTCTTCATTTGATAATTGTTTGGCTAAACTGTCTTTAGTCTTACAAAGATGTGAGGATTGTAAACTTGTCCTCAATTGGGAGAAATGTCAATTCATGGTAAGGGAACGCATTGTTCTAGGTAACTTGGTATCTAACCGTGGCATTGAGGTTGATAAAGCTAAGATTGAGACCATTGAGAAGTTGCCTCCACCAACATCGGTAAGAGGAGTTAAGAGTTTTCTAGGACATGCCGGTTTCTACCGGAGATTTATTAAAGATTTCTCAAAGATTTCTAAACAACTCGCTAACCTACTAATCAAAGATGTTGAGTTTGTGTTCTCGAAAGAGTGTCTTGATGCTTTTTGTAGGTTGAAGGAAGCTCTCATCTCTGCTCCAATCATACAACCCCCGGATTGGACTCTACAATTCGAGGTGATGTGTGATGCGAGTATTTTCGCAGTTGGAGCTGTGCTAGGACAGAAGAAGGAAGGACTTAATCACGCCATCTATTATGCAAGCAAAACGCTTGATGGCGCCCAGCTGAATTATGCAACTACCGAAAAGGAGCTCCTAGCCGTGGTGTATGCGTTTGATAAGTTATGCTCCTATCTTGTAGGAGCTAAGGTGATTGTGTACACCGATCATGCTGCGATCTGGTACCTTCTCACCAAGAAGGACGCATAACCACGTCTAATCTGATGGATACTTCTCCTTCAAGAGTTTGATTTAGAGATCCGGGATAAGAAAGGTTCGGAAAATTATGTCTCTGACCATCTTAGCAGGTTACCATTGGAGCTTATGGAGAATGATGACATCGCCATTGATGACACCTTCATAGACGGGCAACTCCACATAATGGAAGGATATCACCTCCAGATTATAGGTAATAAGGAACCTTGGTTTGCTGACATTGTTAACCATATAGTTTTTGGTGAAATTCCTCCAAGTTTTTCTCCTAGTCGAAGAAAGAAGTTCTACAAAGACGTGAAGCACTACTATTGGAATGAGTCATTTCTATTCAAGAGAGGACCAGATGAGATCTTTAGGAGATGCGTTCCAGACGATGAGGTCGAGAGTGTGATCCGACACTGCTATTCCCTGCCTTGTGGAGGACATACTAGCGCCCACAAGACATCCGCCAAGGTATTGCAGTCTTGATTCTTTTGGCCTAACCTTTTCAGGGATGTGCAAGTATTTGTCACTTCATGTGATTCGTGCCAAAGGACAGGAAACATATCCAAGAGGAATGAGATGCCCTTAAATAACATCCAAGAAGTTGAGATTTTTTATGTATGGGGGGTTGATTTCATGGGACCTTTTCCAACATCTTGTTGAAATATCTACATTCTTTTGGATGTTGATTACGTGTCTAGATGGGTTGAGGCCGTTGCATAACCCACAAATGATGCTAAGGTTGTAGCCAAGTTCTTTAATAAGACTATCTTCCCTAGATTTGGCACACCTTGAGTTATCATAAGTGATGGAGGAAATCATTTCACAACCAAGAATTTTGAAGCTCTTTTGTCTAAGTATGGGATAACTCACAAGGTTGCAACTCCATACAATCCCCAGACTAGTGGTCAAGTGGAAATCTCAAATAGATAAATCAAGCGGATTCTAGAGAAGACAATTTCTCGTTCTTGGAAAGATTGGGCAATGAAGCTCAGTGATGCACTTTGGGCATATATGACTGCAAACAAGACTCCCATAGGTACTACACCATACCATCTTGTTTATGAGAAGTCTTGTCACCTGCTAGTAGAGTTGGAGCATAGACCATATTGGGTAGTGAAATGGCTTAATTTTAACATGAAGGAAGCTGGAGAAAAACGGTTGCTAGACATCAATGAGTTGGAGGAGATCCGGCTAAATGCATATGAGAATGCAAGGATCTATAAAGAGAAGAAAGAAGTGGCATGACAGACACATAGTGCCGAAAATTTTCAAGGAAGGTCATTTTGTTCTTCTCTTTAACTCCAAGCTAAAACTTTTTCCAGGAAAGTGAAAGTCAAGATGGACAAGACCCTACATTGTGAAGAAGGTTTACCCCCATGGAGCAGTTGAAGTATGGGGTGAGAACTCCGGAATTTTTAAGGTGAACGGACAGAGATTGAAGAAATACACACCGGATATCCCAGTAGATCAATGCTCACCCAATCACCTAAACTAATTCTACTGCGGAGTTAGGTCGTGCAAGAGACCTTAAACCGATGCGCTTCTCGGGAGGCAACCCGAGGTAAGATGTCTTTTTGTCCGTGTCTTTTGCTTTTTGCTTTTTGCTTTTGCGCTTTTGCTTGTTTTGTGTCTTTGTCTTTATAGGATCTAGGTTTAAAGGTAGAAGAACGGAAGAAAAAGGAAAAAACAAGGCGAAAGAAGGAATCTCGGTCCTCTATGGTCTGATATTGTCCCAAGATTTTACCCAGTTGACCGAGATTTCACAACAGAAGCTACGATCACGGCCCGAGATTTGTGGATCTCGGCCGAGATTTTTGGCTCGACATCCGACGGCAAAAATCCACCGTTCGAGTAGATGCACTAGAGATTCTACTTCATTTTTACATTGTGAGTATTGTTTTTACTCCTTCTTTTTTACATTGGGGACAATGTGAGATTTAAGTATGGGGTAGGATGCTTACAATTCTTTTAGCATGTTTTCTTTATGTGTATTGCATGAACAATTTTGATTATGCCACACGTTTTTTTTATGTGTATGCATCGAAAAAAAATTGAAATTTGTGCTTCTAAGATGATATGACCTTTATGATGCTAATTTGTGTATGTCTATTGGTTTATTAATTATGATTTTGAGCTTCAAGTGATTTAATGGCATATGTAGGAATTGATTTCTTTATTTGAAATTTATATGATTTATGAAAATTTCTTTGTTTAATTGAATTGAATTTGGATAATTGAAGTTGTATGATGAGTTCTTATACATTGCATGAGAATGATTTAGGCAAATCGTGTTCTTCTTCTTCCCTATTTTTAACATGTTTAGTACCTCAAGCATTGATCATATTTGCCTCCTTTTGACCTATCCGGAAATTGGGAAAGTGAAGTTTGAAGGTGTGTGCCAAATTGCAAGAGCTTATATGTGCTATGTGAAAAAGTTGAATGTGATTTTGTGAGATGTGATTTAAAAGAAAAGCTTTTATGGGATCGTTGGTTATGAAGATGAGTAACTCGGCACCATTCACATAATCGGGTGTTTGTGTCTTGCCAAAGTCTGAATAGCTTTAAAAACGTCCCTATGAGTTGATTTGGTACGTGCATATTGGTGTGAGGTACGTGAAGGAAACTGCACACCAAGGTTTCAACTATTGTGAACAAATGCCTTTCACTTAAAAGAAAAAAAAAATATACAAGAAAGGTCGATGTTGAGAAAAAAGTTTATTTTGTTGTTCTTCTTCCCGGATTTCCACCATATTACCTATATACATCCTACCTTGATCACGTTTATTTGGCCTCTTCATTGCTAAGTCCTATTGATCTATGTATACATGTATTTGAGTTAATGACTTGGACTTGAAATTTTCATGAATATTAGGCAATGGTAGTTTTTGTGATGATGATGAATTCCTTGCAAAGTTTGATTTTTCTTTGCATGCCTACCTCGTTTGACCTCAATTGAAATATGTCTTTAGGCATACGACTACACTTTTGAGAGTGATCATGTATCGAAGCACAACCAAAAAGAGTTTGTCATATTTGTTTTGCATAGATAATTCATGTTATCCTATTTTGGATTTACTACTTCCTTGAGGACAAGAAAGGATAAGTATGGGGTATTTTGATAACATGATTTATCGACCTAGTTCAGTAGAGCATATAGATTTTTTCCTTTCCACACGTATGTTTTAGCCTTAGTTTGTGTCTTTTGTGCTTGATTAGTGTTACTTTGCAAGAATAGATGTCTACACACTCTTTTGGTGTCTTTGTAGGTTATTTGACGCATTTTGGAGCTAAAATGATGCATTTGAGGATCAAGCCTCGGAGTGGTTTCTTAGGAGCAGTCATACACGAGCTAAGGAAAGGAGAATAAGTCAATTTAGGAACGAACGAGATAAAGTGCCCTAGTGAGGAAACCATCTCGGCCGAGATCAACAAATCTCGGCCCGTGATGGAGGCTAATGTTCACCAATCTCGGTCCATATCTCGGACCGAGATCCCTACGACGCTGAAGATGACAGACGAAATATCGGCCCTGACATGAGAAATTTCGGCCCGAGATTCCGCCCGAGATTTTTCCCTGAGCATCGATTTTATCTTATTTCGGACTTTTTAGCCCAGCCCGTGTCTTTCGATAGGTTTGAGGTTACAAAAGTAGGGTTCCGAATACTGAAAAGAGGATTCGAGGATCGTGGAGAGCTCGTATCGTAAGGAGTTAGAAGCTTGTTTGGGTTCGATTGTTAGAAGGAGAACTCTTCTCCTACCTTTCTTCTTCGCTCTACTTTCACCATTGTTAGTTCAATAGTTTGTAGGAAAGATCCATCCTTTTTTGTTTGTTTAGAGTTTTAGATACAATTTGCAAGTTAAAGACAATTTGTTTTCAGATTCAATAAAGTTAGGTTCTTTCTTCATCCTCTTTTCCTATTTAAATTGCATGCTTTCTTTTATTACTTTGAATTCAGGTTTTGATATGAATATCATTGGCTATAAACCTTTTGTGGTTCCAAGGTAGTTAGAGATTTGTTTATACCGTGGACAATGATGGATTAATTTTTCCTTATAATTGGTGATTAAATCGCTTTAAATCATTTGGAAAAGTTTTGTTTTTGTCAAGGTGAGAAATATCTAAACCATTAAAGTAAGTTGGAATTGAGTCGTAACTGAGATATTCCCTTTTAGGTATATAAGAGAAGTTGTTCCGTCCAACCTTTATTGGATTGAATGTGTCATTATTCCTTCCTTAAGGCAAGTAATTCATGAGACGTAACTGTAAAGGGTTATTTGATCCCTAATCAAGAAATAAGGTTGTTTACAATTTCTCCCTCTTTACCTTGAAAGAAATAGGTATTAAGTTGAGGAATTATATATTCTCGAGACGTCACTGTAATGGAACATTAGTCGAGAAACATTCATCCGTGGAGCTTTTCAACCACGCATATACCACGTGAGAATATATATATCTTGAGTCAATGTGTATAAATAATGATCTTGAATCCTTGGAACTACATTTTCTCCAATTTATATTTGTTTGACTATTTGTTTTTATTCAGTTTTCAATCAATATTGTTTTTATAGGGGGGTAAAACCAGCGAACAACTCCTATGGTTGCGCCGATTGGCTAGAGGTGGTCCAACGGGAATCTGGAACAAACATGGCTCGAGTCCAGGAAGTAGGATCGGCCTGGTGGTGAATAATCTCTTTTCGGTTTATGAGCCAGAACCGAAAATAAGAACTCATCAAGAATCGGGAGTTTCATTCGGTTCAGGGGTTGGTTCAGGTCCGATCTATGTGGGCTCAGGCTGGGTCGGGGTGTCGGTGAATAGGAGAATCGAACCAGATTGGTTCAGTTGGAGGTTGGGTCAGTTTAGAGGGGTCGTGGTTTAGGGTTTGCGAACAAAGGGGCGGTATTAGAGTTTCGATTGAACAATTTTGGCGGAAGCAAGGTTGCCGAGGGCTTTTCGGCAATAGTCCGGTGATCTGGTAGCGACAAGGGTTGTGATTGATAACATGATTTATCATCGACCTAGTTTAGATAATCATATAGGTAGATTTTCCCTTTCCGAGAGCATGTTTTAGCCTTAGTTTGTGCATTCTATGCTTGTTTAGTTTTACTTGGAAAGTATGGATGTCTTCACACACTTTGGGTGTCATTGTAGGTAATTTGGCGCATTTTGGAGCTAAAACGATGCATTTGAGGACTAAGCCTCGGAGTGGATGCTATGAGCAATATCACGAGCTAAGGAAAGGCGAAGAAGTCGAGCTATGAACGACGGAGACTTTTTTGAGCAACATTGGACAGGCATCTCGGCCGAGGTATCCAAGCCGAGACAAGTTCCCGAAGAGAAGAAGCCATCTCAGCCGAGATCCATATATCTCGGACCGATATTTAGCAACTTTTTCTATCTCGGTCGGCATCTCGGACCGAGATCCTCGTGTGACTTGACCGAGATCCTAGGAGCGCTAAAGATCGAAGACGAAATCTCGGTCATTACTATGACAGATCTTGTCCGAGATCCAGCCCGATATTTTCCCCTGAGCGTCGATTTTATTTTATTTCGGACTTTTAGGCCCAACTAGTGTCTTTCGACGGGCTGTTGGTTATAAAAGTATAACACCCCCAATCTGCGGGACTCGGGGTGCTATGGGCGAGACCTCACAATGGGTCTCGACCCTTAGCGTGACCACAATTTCACCGTACCTTTCCAACAAGGCACAAATAAAGGCGAAAACTCAAAACGTTTTTAATGTATGAGAAAACCGGAATGTAAAGACTACAAAGTGGAAACTCAGCCGAGTTCTCAAAACATCATAACTCCAAGAAGAACCAAAACCGTACAACATAAACTCACCACGAAGCACAACCCAAAACGTCCCCGTCCTATAATGTACGGAGACCCCGGCTGCCCACTCCTCCACCTCACTCGGCGGCATCCCTAACCTGAAAGTCATCTACACAAACGGTTTAAAACCGTTAGCTCGTATTCGAAGAATTAGAAAAGAGGTGAAGGCACAAGCACATACATATCACACAACATAAAACACGCAACTCCGGTTTATTATCTTTTTATTATTAAGTCATATCCCGTTCTAATTCAACTTCGGTTTGGGACACGAGACCACCGTGGTCTCGCCTCGGTCCCTACTTACCGGCAAAGAATGGTACGGATGCATCCGACAATCTAACCCGCCGGGCTAGTCGCCGAGAACCTCCTAGATTTCCCGCAGGGCTAGGCAGATGATGTCACCGCTCATTATCATACACTTGGGCCAAAATATATAAGGTCGGTGGTCCTATTTACCGGTTTATTTGTTATAACAAGAACATAAACACACACCACCAAAAACACATCAATGCTAATACGTAAAATACGAGCTAAGTAAGTCCGGATACGTACCTCGTCACCACACTCAAATCACCACACTCTCGCTTCCTTAAGGAGGAAGCCCATAACCTGCTCACAAGAGATATGCATATCAATACATACTCACCCTCAAGAAGTCTTAGACTTCACTCTAGTGATCTAAGCAAGATCACCTAACCCTCAAGCTAGGAATGCATCCTAGGTCCAAAGTACGCACCTCCCTCTCCACACATGAAAGCATCTTACAACAGTTTATAACCTCACAAGATATTAATCCTCAACCAAGGAGGAACAAGCTAGCCTAGAAGGTCCATCATGCTCACATGCTCATATCCATCAACTATATCGAGCCTTAGGGGTTCCTAGGTTCACAACCACTAAGTGGTATTTCAGGCTACTTTAGATCCATCTTAAGCATGCTACTAACATGATACAATTACAATGCTAAGGAAGGAACAAAGAGGAAGGGAGGAGAGGAACCTACTGTCGAAGAAACGCAGCCGCAGAGTCAAGTTGGCGCCCTGGCGGAGCAGACGCCGCCCTTGCGGTTGGCTGGCGCCGCCCCTACGGCTGTGCTGGCCGCCCTTGCGGCTGTGCTGGATGCCCCTACGGCTGTGCTGGGCCGCACCTGCGGCTGGCCGCTCCCGCGGTCGTGATGATCCGCCCCCGCGGGTTCAGTGCAGAACGTCGTCTTCTTCGTTTTCGATCGTGGATCCTTGGCTCCAAAGTCCGCCTTTTCTTGTTGGATCTTCTCCAAACACCCACCACTGGTCTTAGGCTCCTCTCCACGACCTAATCGTGCTAAGAACACATGCATGCAAAGGACTTTAGTGAAAACCTCTCAAAAGCTTCATCCATGGTCATGGATGAAGGAGGGAAGAAGAAAGGAATGAGTAGCCATGGAGAAGAAGGAAAGAAGGAAGGAGAGAGCTTACCACCCATATCTGGACTTCTTCTTCTGCAGTCCACACATGCAAGATCTTCAAGCAACAATGGAAGAAGAGAAGAGAAGATAAGAGAAAAAAGGAAGAGTGAAGGAAAAGAAATGACGTGAGAGAGCAAGAGAGGAGAGAGAGAGGGGACAAGGCTGCCAAGAGGGAGAGGGGACTGCAGCCATCTTGTCACATTTGCTCGGAACAAGGGGTCAGAGTTGAATCCTTGCCACACCGACTCGGAACGAAGGTCGGAACATGGGAAAAAGGGAAAAACGACGGGTCGGCTCGGGATTTTCTTAGGAATAAATCCCGGCACTCGGCATCTCGGCCTACAGGAAGATCTACAAGGCGCTCTAAGTCCGGAATAAAATTTCGGGCGTTACAACTAACCCCCCTAAAAACAAGTTTCGTCCCGAAACTTGCTAAAACCAACACTCTCCGACCAACATGTCTTGTAACCACGTGGAACTCATAATAACGTCAACTAATGGCTCTAATCCAAGTCTACGTATAGCATCACATCAAGACCTGGCAAGGTACTCATAACTCATACAAGAATCACATAACACATAGAACAAACAAGGAAGATCTCGGAACTAACCCGACGGTCCTATCGATGTCACTATGTCTGTATAAAACTCGGGATAGTTCCTCCGGTACTATCCTCTGTCTCCCATGTAGCCTCATCGGCTCCTCGCCTCGACCACTGTACTCTCAGCATCGGTATCTCCTTTGATCGAAGGAACCTCGTACTCCGCTCTAAGACCGCTATCGGGTGCTCTACAAAAGTATGGTCTGGCTCGACCACTAGGTCCTCGTGGTTGATGATGTGCCTCGGGTCGTGTATGTACTCTCTCAGCTGAGAGATGTGAAATACCGGATGTATACCCTCTAACCAAGGTGGCAATGCTAATCGGTATGCCACCTCACCGACTCTCTCCAAGATCTCGATTGGATCGACATATCGGGGGCTTAACTTGCCCTTAATGTCGAATCTCCTAACGCCCCGCGTCGGTGATACCCTCAACCACACCTGAACTCCTCCCCTGAACTCGAGAGGTCTACACCTCCTATCCACATACGACCTCTGACGGCTCTACGCGGTTAACATCCTCTCTCGGATTAAAGCAACTCTAGCCACGTCATCCTGTACCTGATCTGGAGCTACAACTCTAGAACTCCCCTGCTCGTCCCAACATCAGGGAGTACGGCATCTTCGTCCATACAATGCCTCATACGATGCCATCCCGATTGACGCATGCCAGCACCTCGAGGTAAAACGCCCGTCTTTGTCCGTGATGATGGTCCTCGGTATTCCATGTAATCTCACAATCTAACAGTTGTGGATATGTCCTCCCACTTCCACTGTGGCACGGGCGGTGGGTGAAGCTCTCCTCTGTCTCTGGTGCTCGATCTTGACCTGCTGGCAGGTCGCGCATCGGGCCACACATCTAGCTACATCGGGCTTGAGCCCGCCCCACCAATAAAATCTCCTAAGATCCTAGTACATCTTACTCGTGCTTGGGTGCCCCGAGTAAGGTGTGGAATGTGTCTCATGCAAAATCCGCTCTCTCAACTCCTGGTCTGGCGGTACACAAACACATCCCTGGCGTCTCAATCGCCCATCTGCTCTTGCGATAACTGCCTTGCCTCTCCTCGGGACATCCTGTCCCGGATCCTCATCAAAATGGGACATCCCTCTTGCTTCTGCTGGATCTCTCCGGACAGGTCAGGTAATACTTCTAACTCAGACAAACGATAGTCTGTATCCGGGAATCGGATATCCAACTCCAACTCTATCAAATCCCTCTGCAATTGTGGCTGAACCGTAAGCCGAGCTATAGCCTCCTCTCGAGGTGTCCTCCTACTCGAAGCATCGGAGACTACGTTCGCCTTCCCCGGATGGTACAAAATCTCTAAGTCAAAGTCCTTAATCAGCTCCAACCATCTGCTCTGGCGGTTATTCAACTCCCGCTGAGTGAATATATACTTCTGACTCTTATGGTCTGTGAAGATCTGGCATGTAGCCCCGTACAAGTAATGTCGCTAGATCTTCAGGGCATGAATCACTGCCGCTAGCTCAAGATCGTGGGTAGGGTAATTCTCCTCGAACGTCTTCAGCTGCCGAGAAGCGTACGCAATAACCCTACCTCTCTGCATCAAAACGCACCCCAAGCCTAGCTTGGAGGCGTCACTATATACCACAAAATCCTCTACGCCCTCAGGCTGGGCTAACACAGGAGCGGAGGTCAACCTCCTCTTTAGCTCCTCGAAGCTGCGCTGGCAAGGCTCGGACTAGACAAACCTGGTAGACTTCCTCAGAAAGGAAGTGATAAGTCGTGCAATCATGGAGAAACCCTCAACAAACCGGCGGTAGTATCCCGCTAAGCCCAAGAAACTGCGCACCTCCTTGACCGTCCTAGGAGGCGGCCATGAGGAAACAGACTCTATCTTCGCCGGGTCAACCATGACACCTTCGGAGGAAACTATATGGCCTAGGAATGCCACCTAGGACATCCTGAACTCGCACTCAAAGAGCTTAGCGCAAAGCTCTCTATCTTGGAGGATTCGAAGCACTGCCCTCAGGTGTCCCTCATGCTCATCCCTACTCCGGGAGTAACTAAGATGTCGTCTATAAACACTATCACAAACTGGTCTAAGGAGTCGATGAAGTTGTCGTTCATCAACTCCATGAAGATGGCCATGCATTCGTGAGCCCGAATGGCATCACGACAAACTCATAATGGCCGTATCTCGTCCTGAATGCCGTCTTCGGCCCGTCCTCCTCTCTCGATTGATACACTTGAAACGCCGGGTAAACACCCTTTACTCTCGGCGGCCATGCCAGCCGGTAAAACACTTTCCCAACTTGCGCTAAGATCTCAAAAAGGTCCGATGTATCGGAAACTCAACTTCCTTCTCGGGTCTTCCTCACTAAAACATTTCCATTATGTTTCTTCTTTTGCTTGTCTCTAACAAAGAAGATCAAACTTCCAATTTACACCGTTGGCTTTGGTTCTTATCAAACCAACCTTTGATGTTAAGTTTCCTCAATTCTTGTTGCAAGTTGTAAGTAATGAAGGAATTACTTCGCTTCACACTTCTTCTACTAAAGAGACATGCATGCTATAACTTTTACATCGTCTCTCGATACTCAATCAAGACCATGTCTTGAAGAATCGCTTGTACACTTCAAACCGATCGTACCTCGAGGCAATTTCCAAAACAGTTGCACCAATGAATCCCCTTTTAACTCTCAACAACTCCATTGTCCATTTTCGTCCCACTCAATACTTCATCCTCATCCGGAGTAGGTTAGCCATAGATGGTGTTACTTGGAGAATCTCTCCACAATCCGGTAATGATCAGCCCATCCAAGAAACTTGCAACTTCTTTCCCATCCTTCGGGGGTTGTCATCCCGAGACAACTGGTCATACAACTTCTCTCTTCTAGAGTAGACCAGAATGTCCTATTCGGGCATTAGTAAGCCCATATGGAATCACTACCACTCGTAGTGACCATGGTTTGTCTAGAATGCCATGTTTGCACTACCCCAGTCTCGACTTCTCAATTGGTGACAATCAAACCTTAACTCGATTTTAGAAGAGACCATCGACCCTTGCAACCAGTCGAGTAGATCATCTATACGTGGTAAGGGGGTACTTGTTCTTCATTGTAACCTTGTTCGGTTCATTGTAGTCGATGTACAAATGGAGATAACCGTCTCTCTTTTCGCAAACTGGTGTTCTCCATAAAAACTTCAAATCAAGAGTTTAAGATATAATCTAAGCTCTTGTTACCGTTCCTTTATGATCCCACAACCTGGTTACTCCCACCCACCCATCCATAGACCACCCGCACATGCTCGTTCTCGGTTGTCACCAATTAGCTAATAACTGACCTTCTCACATGTCAATGACTTACCATTCTTCTATGCTTCCATGTTACCATTCTCATGAAGGCTACCCTCTCAGGGTACCTTAAACTCCGTTAACTCATTCTTCATTCCACCTTCCTTTTCCTTCAGCGAGATAAATATACCCTTCTCGGCGTTGTTGAGTCAAATGACTCGTCTTCATAGGCTTAACCGTGCTTCATGATATCTTGTAAGTGCGTCTTCTCAAAATCTCTAACGTTAGTTAGCATCACGTGTTGCTCTCATCTTCTTAGAATCATCATTTATACCTACTCCATCCTTTTTGGCATTTCTTCGCCTTATCGTCATAGCAGAAACCGGTCAACTCTGCGTAAATCCCCACCTTGCCATTCTTCTCATAACTCTCGTAATGTTAACTCTTCACTTAATGGTACCTCGTAAGCTTAACTTACGGTATCTTACATTTTTCACACTTGGTTCGATCACATTTCTCATCTTGACTCCAAAGCTAAGGAGCGTCTAAGGAAAGCTTCACTTCTCGTGATGGAACACCGACTTTAACCTTGTTAGAATGCACCCATCTCCTCCTTGATTCACATCTTTAGTTGTCCACACGTCTTCTTGAAGAACTTAAGTTTGCTATCTCCATTGTTCTTGTCGTACGTAGTCCTTAAACACGGTAGCTCCAATGGATGCTCCCTTGGTCCTGGCAGATGGAGAACTTTGCGCCCCGGACCTCCCAATGGTCCTATCCCTAGCCTCGGGAACAATGCTCTCTGCGACGTCCTCTACGGGGACCTCGACTGTTG
>CM008280.1:24168145-24352506 GCA_002319775.1 Fagopyrum tataricum
TATAACACCAGAAGGCCTCACATCCCTGCCGATAAGTCTAAGCGATTCGGACTGCGCTATTGACTGTACCGGCCCTTCCGAGGTCCCAACCTCGGAAAATCACCTCGTGCCCATCTCCGTGGTAATCGTCACGGTCCTCTAGCTGATGTCTAACACGGCTCGATGGCGCTCCATCCAATCCATCCAAGGATGACTTCTTCATGCACTAAGTGCATGACAAAAGAAGTCGGCCAACCAATCTTTTCCCAAACGAATGGGACAACCGCGTACCTCTCGGTACAAACTAACCCTACCTCCATCGGCTACAAACTAACCCTACCTCCATCGGGTAACCCTATAATAGAGGTCTCCCCTCTACCGTAGCTAAGGACAACCTAGCTACACAATCATCGGATAAAAGAGTGCGGAACCCGTATTAAAACAAAACTCGGACCGAAAAGCCGTGAATCTGAATGGTACTTGGGGCTGCCGGCGCGGGAGGATCAACGGCACTCCTCAGCTCGAATACCCTGGCCTATGTGTCTCTGGTCTCCTGGGTACCTTCATCATGGTCCCTATCTCGGCCCTGTCCCTGAGCTGATCCCTGAGTGCAGGCCTGAACCTGACCCTTGGTCCTTCTACTGAGAGCCCTGTGACTTGCCCTGACGGCAAAAGGCGGCTCGGTGACCCAACTGGCCACAAGTGAAACAAGCCACGGGTGGCTTCCTACATGAAGTCCTCATGTGACCAAACCCTCCACAACTGTAGCACTGACGTACCCGGTCTGCAGCCTGCCTCGACGTCTGAGGACCGGAACGTCTCGGAGTCGGGCCACGTCCCTGACCCACTACTCCGGCCCCTGAACGAGTTGGTACTGTCCTCTATCTCTTGTCCGGTCCCCCGGACTAGGCTGCCCTCCTATACCCAGGGTGGTCTCTCTCATAGGCCGAAGCTCGGTCCTAGTACTCCACCAGTGAGTCACAGTGAAATCCCGCAAGGTAAGCACGGGTGGACTCCCTCAGTCTCCTGGAAAAAAGATAGACATGCTGGTCCGCTGGTGGTGCGGCGGGTCCCAACAAGGCTAACTCCGTCTGAAATCGGCCTAATTGTCTTAGTGATTGGGACGTCCTCGAATCCTGCCTCCACGAACCTGGACTCTGTCTCTCCTCCGTGAATCCGGGCAAAAGGTCTCCCTAACAACCTCCATAACTGGCTCGGGTGCAACTACTGCCAGTGCAACTATCTCTAGTGCAGCCCTAATCTGACTCACCCTCTACGTGACCTCAGTTGACCCCGCAGGTGCAGGTGCAGGCACCGGTGGGACGGGAGGTGGTGCTCCAGTCCTAAACGCCTCCTCAACTCGTCGTACGTAGTCCCAAAATATGATAGCTCCAACGGACGCTTCCCCGGTCCTGACAGGTGGAGAACCCTGCGCCTCAGACCTCAAAACGGTCCTATTCCTAGCCTCGGGAACCATGCTCTTTGTGACGTCCTCTACGGGGGCCTCCACTGCTGGTGCACCCACAACTGACGGGTCCGCAATGGGGATACGTCCCCGACCTCTCGCGCCTGGAGGTCTCTCTACTCATTCCTGCCATCTCGGAACGGTAGGGGAAAGAGGGGGTCTACCCCTAGCGGGTCCTACGTAAGCGGTAGCTCTCGTACGTGCCATCTGATAGCGTATGACGTTTACTTAAGTATAATTGCGTAGGTACTACTTATGAATTCGGTATGATAAACTTCTAAAAGCCTAAAGGTAAATATGGTCACAATACACATCCAAGGCATACAAGCCCAAAACATCCTAAGGTTGCATACATAGCTAGGTACATACAATATCCACAAACATCCTAAGGTCATACATATATATATATATATAAATTTAACTATGTTATAATATAAGTACATACTTCTAATCCAGAGATCTATGTCGCCGAGGTTTGCGGAAGGACTGGTGGTCCCGTACATTCTAACCCAAACCCGACTCATGCATATGATTTTGAAAACGAAAAGTCAGAACCCGTGTGGGTTCTGTTTTATTCCTCATTCGGCCTTTAAAAAGATTGCGAGTGCCATTGTTGTCAACCTAGGGCTTTGATACCACTTTTGTAACACCTCAAATCCGCGGGACTCAGGATGCTACGGGCGAGACCTCACAATGGGTTCCGACCCTTAGCCTGACAATAATTTCACCGGACCTTCCAACAA
This sequence comes from Fagopyrum tataricum, assembly GCA_002319775.1. Classification (NCBI taxonomy): domain Eukaryota; kingdom Viridiplantae; phylum Streptophyta; class Magnoliopsida; order Caryophyllales; family Polygonaceae; genus Fagopyrum; species Fagopyrum tataricum. Next base: position 24,170,333 of record CM008280.1, read on the forward strand.
GGCACAAATAAAGGAAAAACTCGAAAACGTTTATAATGTATGCAAGACACTGAAAGGTAAGAATACAACGTGGAAACTCAGCCGAGTGCTCAAAACAACATAACTTGATACGAAGTCTAAACGTACGACAACATCCATGAACAACAATATGAAACATGACTAAAAAACGTCCCCGTCCTATAATGTACGGAGACCCCGGCTGTCCACTCCTCCACCTCACTCGGCGGCATCCCTAACTTGCAAGTCATCTACACAAACGGTTTTAAACCGTTAGCTCATATTCTAGGCATTAGAAAAGCGGTGAAGGCACAAACACATACATAACACAATGTATAAAACACACAATCCGGTTTATTATCTTTTTATTATTAAGTCGTATCCCGTTCTATTTCAAGTTCGGTTTGTGACACGAGAACCACCGTGGTGTCGCCCCGGTCCCCCCTTCCGGCAAGAATGGTACGGATGCACCCGACCATATCACCCACCGGGCCAGTCGCCGAGATCCCCCTAGACTCACTCGGTCGTAGGCAGTGATGTCACCGCCAGTTATCATACACTTGGGCCAACATATACATATAAGGTCGGTGGTCCTAATTACCGGTTTAATTGTTATAACATAACATAAACACACACCACCAACCACACATCAATGCTAATACATAAAATACGAGCTAAGTAAGTCCGGAGACTTACCTCGTCACCAAACCCAAGTCACCACACTCTTGCTTCCTTAAGGAGGAAGCCCACAACCTGCTCACAAGAGATATGCATATCAATACATACTCACTCTCAAGAAGTCTTAGACTTCACTCTTAGTGATCTATGCAAGATCACCTAACCCTCAAACTAGGAATGCATCCTAGGTCCCAAGTACTCACCACACACTCTCCACACATGAAACAACCCACAACAGTTCATAATTCCACAACATATTAATCCTCAACCAAGGAGGCACAAGCTAGCCTAGATGATCCATCATGCTCACATGCCCAGATCCAACAATTCCATCGATCCTTAAGGGCTCCTAGGTTCACAACCACTAAGTGGCATTCTCAAACTACTCTAGGCCATCCTAAGCATGCTACTACATGATTCAACACAAATCTAAGGAAGGAACGAAGAGTGAAGGAGAGGAGGGACCTACTGTTGCCGAAACCGCAGCCGCGGAGTCAAGCTGGCGCCCCCTGCGGACACAGGAGCCTCCCCCGCGAAACTAGGAGCCGCACCCGCGAAGGACTGCGTCGCCTGCCAAGAGCCGCCCCCGCGGTCTTGCCGAGCCGCGCTCGCGCCTGTGCCGTGCCGCACCCGCGGCCGTGCCGAGCCGCGCCCGCGCCTTGTGTCACGCCGCACCCGCAGCCGTCCGTTGCCGCCCCCGCGCCCGAGTTACGCCGCACCCGCGGCCGTCCGCTACCGCTTCCGCGGCTGTCCGCTCCCGCGGCTATGTTGAGCCGCCCCCGCGGGTTCTGCGCAGAACGTTGTCTTCTTCGTCTTCGTCTTCGACTTTGGATCCTTGGCTCCAAAGTCCTTCTTCTCTTGCTAGATCTCCTCCAAACACTCACCACGGGTCTTAGGCACCTCTCCTTGACCTAAACGAGCTAAGATCCTAGACATGCAAAGAGTTGAGTGAAAACCTCTTCAAGCTTCATCCATGGTCATGGATGAAGGAGGAAGGAAGAAGAAGGGAAAGAGCAGCAAGGAAGAGAGGGAAGGAAGAGGGAGAGCTTACCAACAGTTTGATATCACCTTCTGCAGTCCACAACAGATCTTCAGCACCAAGGGAGAGGAGAAGAGAGCAAAGAGAGGAAGAGGAGATGAGTGTGGGAGAGTGAAAGAGAAACTAACGTGAGAAAGGAGGCAAGGAGGAGAGAGAGAAGACAAAAGTCTTAAAAGTGGGTGTGGGGATCAAGGGGTCAGGTGACCTCTTGTCCCTCACCCGGACCGAGGGGTCGGAAATGACCCCTTGGAATTTTTAACCCGGAACGCGGAAAAAGAGGAAAAACGACGAGTCGGCTCGGGATTTTCTTAGGAATAAATCTCGGCTCTCGGCATCTCGGGATTACGGGATAACTACAAGGTGCTCTAAGTCCGGAATAAAATTAATAAAATTCCGGGCGTTACATTCTCCCTCCCAATCGAACCTAGTAAGCAAACATTTTTTTTTTCCCTTCCCGAATCTAAGAAAACGGAAAGATGCAGATACAAAATAGTAGTTTTGGCGCCTTCCATGGAGTTTAGTGAAATAGTTAATAACTAGAGTCGGGACCCATTGCAACATCGTACCCGTAAAATTTGTAGTTTAGAAATCCGGGTTGTTACAAAATATATAATAAAAAGTTATATTAAATAATCATATGCTTTTGAGAGCGCTTTCATCAGTGGTTAATTTGTGATTGGGAGGTAAGTGTCCGCTGAATTTGGCTGAGTTTGTTGCTTTAGCGTCTCTTACGCCGCTGTTGAAGCTTGACAATGGGGTTCGTCCCATTGCAGTAGGTACTATATGGAGAAGACTGGTGTCCAAAGAAGCCATGGACGGAGTGAGTAAAGATATGAGGGAATGTCCTAAAGATTTTCAGTTTGAAATTGGTATGTCAGGTGGTATAGAGGCTATTCTACATAGTGTCAACAGGGATTTGAGCGAGCGTCACTTTGATGGTTCTCTTGCTATGTTAAAAGTGGATTTTCTAATGCCTTCAACCTGGTTGACATAACTTTTTTTCTTGGGGAAGTAAGTGAAAGATCTCCTTCTATCTCTTTATGGGTTGATTTCTTGTATGGTCAGGCTGCCCGTCTGTATGTTGTTGATGTTTTTATTTGGTCGGCTACCGGTGTGCAACAAGGAGATCCTTTAGGGCCGCTTTTCTTGCACCCACTTCTTCATCGGATCAAAGACATTTGCAAGCCTCTTCTACACGCTTGGTATATTGATGATGGTACTTGGCCGGACAGAGGAAGTGGCTAGAGCGCTTGATATCATTAGAGAGGTTGGCCCGAGTTTTGGCCTTGAAGTGAATGTTTGCAAGGCTGAGCTCTTTTGGCCTTCGTGTGATGGGTCGAAGCTTAGAGAAGATTTATTCCCTCATGGCGTTGCTAGGCCGGTTTTGGGTGTTAAGTTGTTGGGTGGTGTTGTGAGTAAAGATGATGGGTTTATTAGAGAGCTCGTCCTAAAAAACTGTTAAGGCGGTTGAGTTGATGCACCTTCTTCCACAGTTAAGGGATCCGCAAAGTGAGCTTATTTTTCTTCGTTCTTGTATGGGTGCGCCAAGATGTTGTTTAGCTTGAGGACTTGTCTACCGGAGCATGGGGAAGGTGCAACTACTTTTTTTTGATTTGGGACTTCGTGAATCAGTCGAGGATATTGTAGTTTGTGGGGTCCTTTTTTTAGCGATCTTCAATGCCGACTTGATACTTTTCCGATTCGGTGTGGAGGCCTTGGGTTATACTCAGCTAGGGAGACCTCTTCTTTTGCTTTTGTGGCCTGTAGAGCTAAGTCTTGGACTCTTCAAGACAACATATTGCGGGACAATGGAGTGGTTGATATGGGCTCTGAGTTTTTTTGGAGCTTTGGGCAATCTTCAAGCTTTTATTCCTAGTTTCGATCTTTCAAGTTTTACTATTAACAACACCGTCCCCTCTAAAGCCCAACATGCTTTGGCGAGTGCTCTTTTTGGTAAGACAGTAAGGGCGATGGAAGCAGCTATTGATTTCATCCCTAGACAAAAAGCGGTTTTTCAGTGTCTACATGCACCGCATAGCCAAGATTTCCTTCTTGCCATACCTATTGATGGACTTGGACAATGTATGTCCCCCATTGAGTATCGCACGATCCTCAAGTAACGCCTTATGATTCCTTTGTTCACGCTGATGTGTTTTGTCCTATGCCTAATTGTGGGAGGGATATGGATGATTTTGGGGAGCATGCAGTTCATTGTAAAGAACTACCCGGCTTCAAATATAGGCATGATTTGGTTCGAGATGTTTTATGTGATGTGTCTAAGAGAGCAGGAATTTCGGCCAAGAAAAAGAGGCACATGTATCCTTCTTGACTGATCCGCGTGAAGGAAGGTCTACGTTGAGACCCGCAGATGTGTTAGTGTTTGGATGGTTGGGTGGAAAACATGCTTGTATTGATTTGACATGAGTCTCTCCTTTGGTTGATTTGGATAATGGGCCTTTTGTGGCGGGTAAGGCGGCCCTCAACGCGGTCTCTAAGAAGGTGGCTAAGCATGAAAGGGCTTGTATTGAAAACAAACATGTGTTTCTTCCGTTCGCATTTGATACGTTTGGTTTTCTTGCGCCCGATGCCATCGAGATTCTCAAGAGGGTGCAACGAGTCTTGGTAATGTTGTGTCACCTAGGTCTTCAAATGTAGTGTTTAGGAGGAACAAATTCGCTATTCAAAAAGGGTTTGCGGCACATCTTGTTGCCCGCCTAACTTCTAATTTGATGTAATTATTTACCTATTTTATAAATCCCTATAGAATTTTTTTTTAAAAAAAAAATACTCCCAAAATATAGTTTACAAATATTTTATATAAAAAGCAACGAAACTATTCTTTTTAAAGTTGAATTTATAACAATGTTGATTTATATTATTTTTAATAAAATTAATTTAAAGAATTTTCCTAAATTATGAATATGATCTTATGTATTATACAATTATACATTAAAAAACAGAACAATTTAAAGATATTTTTTCCAATAATATCTTAACCATATCTTTTTTTTTGTGAAAGAAAGATCTTATGTAACAAAAAAAATTCTTATACTATTCCGAGTTATTATTTATTTAGTTAGATAGTTCGTTGTTCCTATCAGTTTATAAAGAGAAGAATGAGGCTCTAAATACCTTTTTGTAAACATAAAATAAAGTAGGATCCTCTATATTTCTAATTAACTTTTAATTTACAAAAACAATTAATTAGAGGGGTATAAAAATAAAAGTAAAAATAAAAAGGCTATAAAATGGGGGCTTTTAAGACAAATCTTGTAAACCTAACAAAATTGATCGCCGGATCCAAAGAAGGCTAAAATCGCTGCTCCGCACAATACAAACCTAGCGATCTCCTCTCCAATCTCCATTTCAGCATCTTCTACTGCGACTCGGCGGCCGGCAAGTGACGACATCTTGTGGTCGAAGGCCAACCGGACTCGCACCGCTAGTGTCGAACCAGCCATATCCGGTGGTCGAAGAACTGGATCACGAAGAAACTAGATTTTGTGTCTGTGCTTCAATATCTGAGGTTTAATTTTTTCATGAATCTTGTCTGCTATGGTGGTGTATATTAATTTACTCATTCTTCATTCTTGCTTCAAGTTTCACTCTTCATTCCTGTTTACAATTTGTTAGTTCAGAGAAATTGATTTAAGGAAGATGATTAGGGTTTCGATTTGTATATTAATTTACTTGATTTTGTGTCGTGCTTCATTCTTGTTTACAATCTTGTTTGACTCTTCATTCCTGCTTAAATACCTAGGGTTTCGATTTGTATATTAATTTACTCATTCTTCATTCTTGCTTCAAGTTTCACTCTTCATTCCTGCTTAAATACCTAGGGTTTTGATAATTCATTACAGTTTAAAAATTCTCTCTTGATTAATAAGTTAATGTAAGGAAGATGACTATTGAAGGTTCAACATTAGTAATAATAAAACTCAAATGCCCATCTTCCCTATTATTGATTTTACAGGCAATTTTTCAAATTGTGAAAAACATTAAAAATCACAAACCGATACACACTACGCTTGCTTTGAAAATCGACGACGAATCAACATTAATGGAATACGAAATTACTTTGGAACACGGATGGAAAGAAACAAAATTTCCCTTATACGAAAAGGGAGAAACGACGAATATTGATGAACAACTATGCTCTGACTGACCCACGGCGAAAGAACGATTAATTGAAATTTCACCACCCATGACCATTTTCATTACTATTCATTCCTATCTAGCCTCTTTTTAATTTGTTAAGATTTATTTATTTTTATCTAAAATTGTGTATTAACCCTTATACTTGTGTGACTTCCACTTTTTGTGTAAACGATTGGTCTTGAGCTTTTTTAATCTATCTTGTGTAAATGACGGGTCTTATGCTTGAGTAACTCGACCTTGTGTAAACGATGGGTCTTCGACTTTTGTAACTCGACCTTTGTAAACAACCGACTTGTGTAACTCGACCTTGTGTAAACAACCGAAATTAAGTATTAACCTCTTTGAATTAATCTTGTAAACGACAGATTGAGTTTGTGTAACTCGACTTTGTGTAAACGATGGAAAAAAACTGTATAACTCGACCTTGTGTATTTCGACGTAACTTGTGTACATCGGAGCTTGTGTGTTATCCAGAGTTCGAAACCCACTATGAGCCTGATTGCAGGCTTTGAGTATATTAAAATTATCAATTAATCCTTTCAATTAATTTTTATAAATAATTAAGAGGAGCCTATTTTGTTACCTAATAAATTAAAGAGTCTTCATGATGCTCAAGTTTACAAAAAGAGCCTACTTACCCATTTTACCCGTTTATAAATTGAAACGGTCTGCTACTAGTTTGCAAGGCTAAAAATCTTGCATACTTTTCTTAAACAAATTGGTTCATCGTCGGAGTATCTTATTACGATAGTCAAGTAGTTCTTGAATTGTGATGTCCATCATATACACCAAAAAATTAACTTGAGAAATTTTATCGTAGGTTTTATTTTAAGATAATGATGACCTGAGTATGTAAAAGTATAAACTTTAACTAGATCAACTCGATCTCTGTACTTTTTTGGTATATACGATGACATGATTGTTCTTAGATTACTAATCATTTAACACGTCAAATGTATATCTTTTGTTGTTGTTGAAAGGAGGACACCTTAAAACATGAATTATTAATCTTTTCTATTACTTTGAAGGTATATTTATAATTTTTAACGGTACGGTGAACGAGTATGTCATAAAAATATACGTGGTTTCTAAACGTACCGATAAAAATTGTTATTTAACACCGTAACTACGCATTTCACGTGCGTAGTTAAGAACTCATTCAACTACGCACTTGGGATGCGTAGTAGTAGTCTTTTAAAAAATAAAAAATAATTTTTTTTTCCTTTAATCATACTACGCATTTTGGCATGCGTAGTTTAGTTTTTTCATTTTTTTTTCACCGACTCTAACTACGCATCTCATATGCATAGTTAAAAATCACTCAACTGTGCACGCGAAGTATGTAGTTACGATGACAAAAAGTGATTTGCCAATAATTCCAAAATGTAAACTTTAACTAGATCAACTCTCTTTACTTTTTTTTTTTTGTTGTATATGATGACTTAATTGTTCTTGATTAGTCTAGTAATTAATTTAGAGGTAATAAACGGCGATTTTAGTTTTTTTTTTGTTTATGTGTCTATTTAAATGTTTATGTTATGTTGTTGGGCTAATGTCACATGCAATCCAACATATATGTCGATCAACGAATAAGTGCAATGACGCCATTTGGTTTGATTCTTGAACAATAATATTGTGTCAAATGTTTTTTTTTGTTCTGGTAAAAAGGAGGACACCTTAATCTTGAATTATTTAACCTTTTCTATTATTTTTTAAGACATAGTTATAAACTGTAATTTGAATTTTTAATGGTATTTTTTCAGATACAGTACCATTCATTTGATATGAAAATACATAGAGTTGTCTGCTTGCCACATTCGATTTTTTCTTTTCATGAGGATTTTATATTTCAATTTTTTGTACTCACTTATCAAAAACTTTTGTGTATTATATAAATTTATTTTAATATTAATTCCTTTATTTTCTTACAAAATATTTTATTAACGGTTACTTTTATATCTAAAAAATAAAGAATGAGAATTTAGAATCTATTACTAATTTTTTTCTTCGTCTTAATTGAATTATCAAAAAGTATAAATTACATCGAGTTAGAAGTTAGAAGTTAGGCGGTCAACATGTTGTGCCACCAACCCTTTCTAAATAGCAGATTGATTCTCTTAAACACTACATCTAAAGACCTAGGTGACACAACATTACCATGCAAGACCCGTTGCACTCTCTTGAAAATCTCGACGGCATCAGGCGCAAGAAAACCTAAATGTATTAAATGCGCACGGAAGAAACACATGTTTGTTTTCTATACAAGCACTTTCATGCTTAGCCACCTTCGTAGAGGCCGCATTGAGGGCCGTCTTACCCACCACCAAAGACCCGTTACCCAAACTAACCAAAGGAGAGACTCGTGTCATATCAATACAAGCATGTTTTCCACCCACCCATCCAAACACTAACACATCTGCAGGCGTCAACATAGACCTTCCTACACGAAATCACGCAAATCAATCAAGAAGGATAATAGCGCCTTTTTCTTGGCCGAAATCCATGCTCTCTTAAACACGTCACATAAAACATCACGAACTAGATCTTGCCCATATATTTGAAGCCAGGTACGTAGTTCTCTACCATGAACCGCTTGCTCCAAAAAATCATCCAAAGCCCTCCCACAAGTAGGCATAGGACAAAACGCATCAGACGTGAACAATGGAATCATAAGGCAATACTTGAGAATTGTGCGATACTCAACGGGAGACATACATTGTCCAAGTCCATCAATAGGTATGGCAAGAAGGAAATCTTGGCTATGCGTTGCCTGTAGACACTGAAAAACCGTTTTTTGTGTAAGGGTCAAATCAAAAGCTACTTCCATCGCCTGTACCGTCTTACCAAAAAGAGCACTCGCCAAAGCATGTTGGGATTTAGGGGGGACGGTGCTCTTGATAGTAAAACCAGAAAGATCAAAACTACAAATAGAAGCTTGAAGATTGCCCAATGCTCCATAAAAACGCGAAGCCCATATCAACAACTCCACTGTCCCGCAAAATGTGGTTTTAAAGGGTTCAAGACTGAGCTCTAGAATCCACAAAAGCAAAAGAAGAAGTGTCCACAGATGATTATAACCCAAGGCCTCCACACCGAATCGGCAAAGAAACAAGACGCCACTAAAGATGTCCAAAAAAGGACCCCCACAAACCAAAATATCCTCGACTGATTTCAGACTCCCAAATAAAAAATTTGATGTACCCTCCCCATGCTCCGGTAGACAAGTCCTCAAATTAAACAACATCTTAACAACATCCATACAAGAATGAAGCATAATAAGCTCACTTTGCGGGTCCCTCAACTACGGAAAAAGGTTCATCAACTCAACCGCCTTAATAACTCTTTTCATTACTAACTCTCTAATAAACTCATCATCTTTACTCACAGCCCCACCCAACAACTTAACACCCGAAACCGGCCTAGCAATGCCATGAAGGAATAAATCTTCTCTAACCTTCGATCCATCATATGAAGGATAGAAGAGCTCAATATTTCAAAGATTGAGTTCAAGACTAAAATTCGGGGCAACCTCTCTATTGATATCTAGCTCTCTAGCCACTTCCTCGGTCCGGCCAATAATAGTACCATCATCAAGATACCAAGCATGTAAAAGAGGCTTGCAACCGTCTTTGATCTGATGAAGAAGTGGGTGCAAGACAAGGGAAAAAAGAAACGGCCCCAAAAGGTCTTCTTGTTGCACACCGGTAGACCAAATAAAATCATCACCAAAATACAGACGGGTAGCCTGACCATACAAGAAATCAACCCATAATAAGATAGAATGACATCTTTCCCTTACTTTCCTAAGCAAAATAGTTTTGTCAACCAGGTTGAAGGCATTAGAAAAATCCACTGTCAACATAGCTAGAAATAGCCTTTGCACCACCTGAGATACTAACTCCAAACTGAAAATCTCCAATATAATCCCTCATATATTTACTCACTCCCATCTTTGTACACCAACCGTCTCCATATAGTACCTACTATAATGGGACGAACTTGGGACGAACCCCATTAATTGTTAGGGTTCAACAACGGCGTAAGAGAAGCTGAAGTAACAAACTCAGCGGACATTTACCTCCCAACCACAAAATAACCACTGATGAAAGTGCTCTCAAAACTCCTGTGGCAACCGTAGAGCCTCACCACACAAAGCATCTAAAAGGTGTCGTGCTCTCAAACCATCTCTACCACAAGAGGTTCCTTTGGGAAAAATCTTAATGCATGTAAATATCAAATCAACACCAACAATGAGGGGTGGTTCATGAAAAGTAGAACAAGGCTTAGAAGGAGGAGGTTTGAAGGGTTGTTTAGCCTTCAATGCCTTCAAAGTCTCATCACTATAATAAGCTACTCCAAAGGTGCACAAAACTTTTACAACAGCCGTAAAATGCCCACCTGAAACCTTAAGAAGACACTACTTCATATTAGGGTTCCTCTCCCAAACTTCTTCATTCTTTGAGTCTCCATCAACCCTAACAATAGGTTTATGTTTTGAAATGCTTAGAAAAGCATGCGCAAGCCTAGAAACACAATCAACATTTCCCCAAGTAAACAAGGCCTGCAAAATCTGCTAATGTTGAATAAACTTCCTACCTCCTGAACATCTATCTCACCTACTCAGAGGCCTGAACACCTGCAACGTACAATGAGGGAGAAAAAAAAACCTAACCCAAGCAACCACACTAAACATCTTGAGAACGGTCAAAACCTCCACAAACGGCATAAAAACATCAAGGTTAAACTCAAAAATGCCCCGAATCTCATTCTTGCTCCCATTGATGTTTGACGTGTAGGGACAACTTAATGGTTTCAATGTCTTAATTGACTTTGTTGTTATAGACGTCAATATTTCTTCTATACCCGTCATCCTAGGAAGACCTTTTCTAGCTATTGTGTACCACTCATTGATGTTCGTGATGGAATCTTACTCAAATCGTTTTGGAGACAAGACGATAGAGTACAACCTTTCTACAACCATCAAACATCCTTGCATGAATGAAAGAGTAAATTTCACTGATAAAGTAGACCTTGTTGTGGAAGAATATATGTAAACAATGATCACTGACGAGCCTTTGCAAGTTTTTTGTCTAATAATGTGCGGGATCCAAATGAGGATGGAATGTTAGTACCTACCATGCGTTTACTCGAAAGTTCTATTGAATATCCAATTGAAACTTTCAAATCTCTCCACAAAACAAGGTTTGCGACAAATTAGCATACGAAAAATCTAACATTGGCAAGACTTGTTCATTCGAGAAAAACTTTTCAATCCATGGATATTAAGGAACCTCCTAGAATACCATCCACCCTGCCAAAGATTGAGCTTAAACCCCTTCCTGAAACTCTCAAGTATGAAATTCTCGGACCAAACTCAACCTTGCGGTCATTATTAGTTCTTTAAGTTTTGAAAAGGAGACAGAGAGCCTCCTTAAGGTACTAACGTCCCACCGAAAAGCCCCGGGATATTATATTGATGATCTTATAGGAATCAACCCATCCTTATGCATGCATAATATTCCTTTAGAAGAAGATGTGAAACCTTGCAGGGAAGCACAAAGAACACTCAATTCACCAATGAAAGAGGTGGTTAAGAAGTAAATCCTAAAACTTCTAATTACAGGGATCATCTATCCCATCTCCGATAGGCAATGAGTCAGCCTTGTGCATCTTGTACCAAAGAAAGGTGGAATGATTATTTTGAAGAACGCTAGGAACAAACTCATACCACAAAAATCTGTTACTGGATGGAGAATGTGCATAGACTAGGCGTCTAACAAGGCGTCAAGGAAGGATCATTTCCCGTTACCATTCATTGATCAAAAGCTTGAAAGGTTAGCTAAACATTCTCATTTTTGTTGGCTTGACCGGTACAATGCTTTCTTTCAAATTCCCATCCATCTAGACGATTAGGAGAAGACAACCTTCACTTGTCCGTATGGTACGTTTGCTTACCGGAGAATGCCTTTCGGATTATGAAATGCTTCAACTACTTTTCAAAGATGCATGATGACCATCTTTTCAGATATAATCTAAAATACTATGGAAGTTTTCATGGACGATTTATCTGTCTACGGATGATCCTTTGATGAGTGGCTCAAAAACTTTACTCGAGTACTTAATAAATGCATTGGGTCTAATCTTGTTTTGAAATGGAAAAAATATCATTTCATGGTTAATGAAGAAATTGCTTTAGGACATTTAGTATCCCAAAGGGGAATTAAAGTTGATAAAGCCAAAGTTGATCTCATTGAAAAACTTCCCCCACCTTCTTCTGTCAAAGGTTAGGAGTTTTCTCGGTCATGTAGGGTTTTACAAACTTTTTATTCAAGATTTTTGAAAAAATATTTGAACCCTTGACTAACCCTCTCCTTAAAGATGCTTCTTTTGAGTTTACACATGAATGCCTTGAAGCCTACAAAAAGTTGAAGAATACATTAATCACCGTCCCCATCATGCAAGTACCCGATTAGGATCTCCCCTTCGAATCATGTGCGTGGCCAATGATTATGCTATCGGGGACGTTCTAGGAAAAAGAAAAGATAAGAAGTTGAATGCCATCCACTACGCCAACAAATCACTAGATCCGGTGTAGATGAATAATGCAACAACCGACAAAAAAAACTTCTCGCCATCGTTTTCGCCTTCTTCAAATTCATGTCCTATCTAGTTGGTTCGAAAGTTATTATTTACACTGATCATGCTGCTATTAGGTTCTTAAACTCCAAGAAAGACGCAAAGCCAATGCTGATACGATGGATACTGTTACTTGAAGTATACAATCTCGATGTTCGAGACTAGAAAAACACAAAAAATATGGTGGCCGATCACTTATCTCGCCTCTCAGTCTCGTCACACTCCGACCCATCAAAAGATCTTATCAAAGACGAGTTAGTAGACAACCAATTCTTCGGGATGAAAACGTTTCTATGTGTACACACCGAATCACAAAAGATGCCTTGGTACGGAGACATCGTCAATTTCCTGACATGCAATGAGCTTTCTTCGGACTACGATTTTCATTAACGGAAAAGGTTCTACAAACTCGTCAACAACTTCTATAGGGACGAACCTTTTCTACACAACCGAGGAGCAACAAAATCTAGAAAAGATATGTTCCTGACGAGTAAATGAATAGTGTCATCAAACACTATCATCCCATCCTGCCGATGGCCACGCTAGCACAAGAATGATGATAGCAAACATCCTTAAGTGCGGTTTCTATTGGCCAACAATGTTCAAGGATGTGCGACTATTCGTCACCGTATGTGAATCATGCTACAAATCCGGAAATATCTGTAGAAGGAACGAGATGCCACTAAACAACATTGAAGAGATCAAATTGTTTGATTGCTGGGGAATCGATTTTATGGGGATGATTTCCTACCTCTAGAAAAAAACAACTATATTCTCGTTAATGTGGACTACTTATCCAAGTGGGTTGAATAAATCACATCCCCACTAATGATGCACGTGTTGTCTCCAAGTTCATCAAAGAAAACATCATCACCATATTTGGAGTCCCTCGTGTATTAATCAGCAGTGGAGGTTCTCATTTCATCGAGAAGAAATTTGATACTTTGTTGAAAAAGTATGGGGTATTCCACAAGATAGCTATACCATACCACCCCAAACAAGTGGACAAGTCGAAGTCTCCAACAGAGAAATCAAAAGCAATCTAGAAAAGATTGTGTCCCAATCCAAGAAGGATTGGAGCTCAAACTCCATGGCGCTCTCTAGTCTTACAAAACAGCTTTCAAAATGCCCATTGGTACCTCTCCTTTTTGTCTCGTCAACGGAAAAGATTGCCACTTGCTAGTTGAGCTTGAACATAAACCTTTGTGGTCGTTGAAGTACCTAAATTTCACCCTCGATGCAGGACATCATCGACATTTTCAAATGCAAGAATAGGGGTGTAAACGGGTTGGGGATGAGTATTTTAAACGGGTACGGGGACGAGGAAGGGAAAAAATATGATTCCCCATTTGGGGATGGGGATGGAGATGAAGATAGGGGTATTCACCCCGTTGCCCATCTGAACCCGAACCCGCCAGGGGACCCGATGGGGATCCCAGATGGGTACCCTGCCTACTACGAGTCTCGATCCTAACTAAACGAATGAAACTTAATATATACACAATATACCTATACTTTGACAATTTGGATAAGGTGATGCGTTAAACAACCAACTATGTCACATCAACATTTCAATTAAAATTGTATATATCAATATAATATAAATTGACATTTATCTTGTAATCATGAACTAAATGTTAGTAAACTATAGACACTTTTGTACCTTAAGACTTAAAAATAGAGATGTCTCCTACGTTACCCATAATATGTATATGTGGAAGTATCGACGTAATTTCATATGTATATGTGGAAGTATCGACGTAATATTTCATTAAAATGTATTTTATATGCGTAAATTATGTACATGATAATGCTAACCTATATTAATTTTGTTTCGATCATATGAGGATAATACCCTCGTGAAATTTCTAAATACGGCATAAACGTCAAATCACGATGATCAAATGCAACGACTATATAATACTAAAACAGAAGTAAATTATGCAACTTATTGTTCTCACGTTAAGCCACCTCGGATTTTGCCACATGTCTTCCCTACATTAAGTCATATAAGATTTTGCCACGTATCATCTATATGTTGTTCCACCTACTTTTTTACTTGTTTTATTTTATTTTATTTAATTTATGGAGACAATATAACTTATTTCCATTTAAAAAATCGAAATTGATATTGTGTTATTTTTCTATCAATCATAACGTACTATATATGATTTTATCGGAATTAATAATTTTCTTTATAAGAGCACCATTTTACCACATGTCCTCTTAGTATTTTGGAATATGATTATAATTTTTTCACTTAATTCCGATAAGATTTATAATATATAAACTAAGCTTTAGTTATACTTTAGAATTAATTTTAATATTTACTACCAAATTGATTAACTATATAGAATTAACATATTTTTTTCTAATTATTAACAAATTAATGAACTTATCTATATGTCTAATCTATATTTAATAAACATATGAGACAAGAGCTTATCAACTAATTATAATTATGAAAGAATATATAGATAAGCAAATGAGATGTTAAATAAACATATTTGATACAGTCCAAATTAAAATTTTAAAATATTATATAATATCATATAACTTTTACAAATCCCGTGCAAGCCAAGTGTATTAAGCTAGTGACAAACTACATGTTGTGTTTTTTACATGTGTATTAGTCTCAAATACATGTTTTGGTGGTGCAACGTAAATCCTAAACCGTAAACTTAAAATGATATAATAATATCACTTTATCTTAGATTGTAATCTAAATGTTAGTAAGATATAATTATTTTACACCACACTAGTTTGTACTACGAGTCTCGATCCTACTTGAACGAATGAAACATAATATATACACGGTATACCGTTACTTTGGCCAATTTGTATTTTAAAAAAATGGAGCTCTCTTCTTCTTTTTTTCTCGTGTTTTTTTAATATTTATATAGTTAAACAAAGTAACAAAAAAAATTTTTACGGTCTAATATCATATATTTAATACGAGTTAATGTTTTAACAAACACATAAAAGTTAACCGGAATGGGATGGGAACAGAGAGTTTAACGGGGAAACCCATGAAAAAAAAAATTAATGGGGAAAATTAAACAGGGACATAGATTTCCCGATAAGGATAAATATTTGACAAGGACAATTTTCAATATCCGAACGGGTATGGGGATGGGGAACCCATAAAACTATAAATGGGGAAAATTAAACGGGGACGAATATCCGAATGGGACGGGGATGAGGAAAACTTTCAATACCCGAACGGGTATGGGGATGGGGAAATTATATTATTAGAGATGGGGATGAATAGGGTACTCCCCATCCCAAATCCTACCCATTGACACCCCTATGCAAGAGTTGAACAAGTTCCGACTTGACGCTTACGTGAATGCAAATATCTACAAATAAAATACCAAAAGATGGCACGATGGAAGAGTCTTGCCGAGGGATATCAAAGTAGGTGACCAAGTGTTGCTATTTAAGTTGCGACTATTTTCATGAAAACTAAAATCCGTATGGATCGGTCCCTACAAAGTCACTAAATTCTACCCTTATGGTGCTATCGAGATCAATGACAACAAAAATACCTTCAAAGTCAATGGGCAACTTTTATTAACATTACATTGTCGGTTGACTCCCAGAATCATATTCCACGGAGTATACCAATGACCTGCCCACAACCTGATTCCTTAACATTAGTGTTGCATGGAAGACAACTCATGATTTTAATTTTGATTTTTTTTTCTTTTCTCGTTAACTAACATTTTTGGTCAACCACAAGTCTTGTTCTGTCAAGATCAAATAATATTGGATATCACTGGCCTCTTACGTTTACCTTACGTTCGTAAGAGGGCGTAAGAGAGTGTAAATTTTAATTAATTCAATTCCAATTTCGCCAAAAGTTGAGAGCAAAAATATTTCGTTACGTCGAGTGTTATGCCATACTGATGCTCCCTTACGCTCACCCTTACAGTGGTAAGAGGGTGTAAGGGGCCTTAACAAGCATTAAGAATTAAAATGTAGAGAAACAACATTTTCATTATGCCCGAGCATTACACCGTCCTTACCCACCCTTATGTTCTACCTTATGGCCATAAGAGAGCATAAGAAGGCATAACGACCAAAAAACCCTTAAAAGAACTGGTTTTTCTTTCTCTCTTTCCTCACTCCTTCCATTCAAACCCGCCGGCCTATTAAGGTTACAACTTCTCCCCAACCTCAAACCCTTCGTTTTTAGCCAGTTTTCAAAGTTTTAGGTATGAAATCGAACCTTATCTTGCGTATTCTAAAAGATTTAATCTTTGTTTTGTTCGATTTGGCTTGATTTTGAATATTTTCTGAGTTTTTGCTTGTTTTCCCTAATCGGAGATTTGCTGGAATTTGAAGCTTTTCGGCGACCGATTTTGATTGCTATGTTGTTGATATACTTATTTTGATCTATTGCTATGAATTGTTTGTGCTATTTCGAGTTTTTAGCGATTGTTTGAACGTTTTGATATTTTCATGCCCTAAGAATGCCTGAGTGAGAATTGAAACGTTAGGTTGTGAGTTTTTCCGAATATTTGACGTCCATATCCTTCGAATTGATCCATGCATATGTTTACTTGTTCGAATTACCTTTAGATCGACTTGAGTCGATTTTAGAATTTATGGGGAATTTTTGCCAAAAATTTAACAATTCTCGTTAGATTTTTCCATAATTCTTTAATTCGAGTTTTATTCTTTTAGATCGCTCCTTGGCGCATCCCTCCGAACATACATGAGAACATCTAGATCCATCTACACTAATAGAGGGCATACGATCAGCTAATCAATACCAAGGCTTATGGGAGCCGTTTTGTGGATCCAAGAGTTTTTGATGATATTCAAGCACTAGCAGATTTTGAGTGGCTCACCAACACTTGCGGCTCCACACATCAGCTACAAGGAACTCGCGCTTCAGTTCCTTTCATCATTCTACACCGATGCTACACCTCCTATTCCAAACGGGAGGGTGACTTACAAGCTTCTCGGCTACTCGGTCAATACCATTGTCGACGAGTTCGGCGCTATGTTTGGCTTCCTACCGGGTGGGTTACATACCCTTCCTAGTAACTAGTTTAACCCTGTCACTTTTTGGCAATAGATTGCAAGAGCTGGATCAACTTGGGGCTACCCGATCGAAGCCTCAAAAATCTACCACCCATTGATCCGGCTATTCCACTTTATTCTCGCCACGGTCCTCATCCAAAGAAAGCAATCTATTGGTGTGATAACAACTCAAGAATTGTTTATCACATATTGTCTACTGCATGGACTGAGGCCCGACTTTAGTTTCTTCTTGGTCACCAACATCATGACCAAGAAGACGAGATCTGCTAGATGCATTGTCCACGGAGGCTTAGTCACCCGGATCATGCAAAGGTATGAGCCTGGCGTTTTATACTTTACAACATTATTTGATCAGCCTAGGTGGATAAACTTCTCCACACTCAGCAAGATGAAGGTTTGGTTCCAAAACGGCGACAACTACAAGGTGAATGTCTGGGGGGGACTTGTTGCGGTACAACCCTGTCACAATAATTCGAAAACCGGACAACGTGGTTGATATCTTTATATGTCAAGAGTATGACCCTCCCATGGATGAGGATGAGGTGGGCGGACCTAGTGAGGAGGAGGGTGACGATGAAGATGCATTTTTCATAAAGGCTGGCACTAGTGCCTTCGAGGCTGACACCTTCTCTTGTCATCTTCCCGGGGTCACAAAATGAGGTTGGAGGATCTTCTTCTGCCTCTCCGGTGGGCTTCATGTCCCAGTTCACTAATAAGAGCCTCAAGGAGACAAAGTCCCGCGAGGAGTGGTAGGCCGAGCAGTCAGCTCTCTTCTTCAGCTATGATTCTCACTTCACATCGATATGTGGGAGGCTAGGTGCTAGTGATGGCCAACTCTAGGCTACTGATGGTCATTTGGCTGGGATCGAGAGCCGACTCACGACATATGATGGTCATTTTGATGACATTCGTGGCACACTTTCGACTATCAACAACTCTTTGACCTCATATGGCTCTCATATGGGCGACTTTGCTTGTCACACGCGGAGCATGGAGGACCTGTTGGGGCGCATGTCTAATGCATTCATTGTTTCCAGTATTCACATTCCTACTCCTCATGCCGTTCATGCCGATCCCACCGCCATTACCGACCTTGATGATGATATGGATGATGTGTGAGTCTTCTTTACTTCTATCCTTATGACTTTTTCTTCCACTTTGATACTTTGAGGACTAAGGTATTTTTATGTATGGGTTGTATTAACTTGATTACATGAATATACGCAATACATATAATATTTGAACTACGTATCTATCTGTTTTCTTGTACATCCTTGTTGTTTATCTTGATTGCATGAATATGCGCAAAACGTTTTCAATAAAAGTTTTTCCTCCAAAACTCGATAAAGCCGGTTTTAGGAAGTTGATAAGAACAGTTTAGCAGTACGCCATTACGATGTTTTAAAATGTTGATCTTTTTCTATTGCCTACATACTTGAGTTTTCTTTGAACAATTGTAGACGATGACGAACCTGAGTTTTCTATGAACAATTGTAGACAATGACGAACCTGAACCAAACTAACTAGTGAGATTTTGTTAAACCTCGGACATATTCTCCTTCTTGTCCATTCTTTTTATGAGAGATTTCCAAATTGCTTAGGATTCTTCTAGGACTTGTGATTGACTCTTTTACAAAATTTATTTGTTCATTGAATTTCTTATTATTTGATGCAAAAAGGATTGAGGCCCTCTTTGATAATCCCGTTTTCAATTTCCCGCCTTTTACATGTTGCTTTTCTGATTGTCATATTCTTGTCTATAATATACAGTTTATCAAGAAGAAAGATGAAAATTTCCAAAAGATATGATGCTCTACAAGAAGTATGAAAAGATTGTGAATTTCAAGCAAAGGATTATTGATTGAAGCGAGTCGGTTCCAAAGAAACGGACCGGTGCCCCGGATAGAACTAAGCTCATTTTAGCCTACTCTTCCACCCTACCAACATCATTACTCCTTGTCTCATCATCCCCATTACACCTAATGATAGCCCTCATGATTTACATCTATTTTGAGATTTTCTTTGGCAAGTAGCGGGGTTTGAGAACGCTTTGAAAGGTTTATGGTAAGACCTTTGTCTTTTTGTTGAGTTTGAGTGACAATCTTAAACACCTTCCGGTAAGATTAGCTATACAAATACTCCCTTGAGAGGTTTGAGAAGGTTTTTATTCTCTCTCTCTTGTTCAAATAAAATGATGATTGCTTATTATTATGGTTTAGTTTGAAAGGCTAACTATTTTTACTAGTCGAGGCATGCTCCTGCTGTAACACCCCGAATTCGCAGGACTCGAGACGCTACTGGGCTAGGATCTCACAAGGGATCCTGACCCTAGCCTGACAACAAGTTCATTGGATCTTACAACAAGGAATAGATAGATTAAAACCAAAACATCAAACTGTATATATATATATATATATATATATATATATATATATATATATATATATCAAAAGTTTTACAGAAGAACCCATGAGTACAAACCAAAACATATAACTGTACATACAAAATCCCCATAACCCTCGCATAACCTAGTGTACGGAGCCCTCAGCGGATCACCTCCTCTGGATCACTCTGCAGTTCTCCTAACCTGCAAAGTATCTACAACACGGTATAAAACCGTTAGCTAACCAAATATATATAAGATAATGCATAAGCACATATGCAAGTCAGGGAATCATAACACATCATCATGCTGTAACACATTTACCCGGTTAATTATCTTTATAACGTCCAACACTCAGATTGTATATATATGGATATGAAGATATGTGACACGAGGAATATATATACAATCCTCGCCTCTCGGGGAGTTGCCAGCTGTAGTGGTAATCTGGTAACACTTTCAAGTATACTCTATGGGAGTGGTAGGTGCCCGTCCCACTTCCAAATCTGGCTTGTCCGCAGAGAACCTCCCAGTCTCCCAGCGGGATGACAGGGAAAGTTGTCACAACCCTACAATGGGCAGTTTCTAAACTATAGGTCGGTAATAATCAATCATCACATGCTATCAAGCATATATCAAACACCACTCATGCATAAATCCAATATAGGGATGATAGCTAAGTAAGTCCTATGGACTTACCTCAATCTCGGAATAACCTCAACCACGAAGTACTCTCAAACACGATCCACTCCAATCTAGAGGACAACACTGCCTAATAACAAGGCATAAAGAGATATCAAATCTCCTATCAATCAAAGGGGTCCCACCTAGACCCAAGGGATCCATAAGGATCATATCCAACTTATAACCTCGATAATCAACTAAACCTCAAAGCCATAACCGACATATATCACTATCATAATCATCATCATTCCATCCTCAGATACATACCTAGCATGCTACTAATCCACTCATACTAGGAAAGGAAAGGATCAATACTACTCTAAGTAGATCCTGTACAAGACGCACCTGCGGAACGGAAAGACGCAAGGGCGGAAAGGCAGCAGGCGCAGGCGCGGAAACACGCGGCGTAGGCGCTGGGACCGTGGCCGCGGGGGCGGCGGCATTGAGGCGCGGATGCGGCAGTTTGCTGGCGCGGGGCCGCGACTCTGGAGATCGTGAACCCCAATTTCCTCTTCGGTTCTTCACGTGAAGAATTCACGTCTTCATCATTCCACAGACATACATATACATACACATTCCACTATCAATATAAGCCTAGATCATCTATCCTAAGCTAAGGCAAAAGAAAGGAATCAAAGAAGAAGAAAGAAAGAAAAAGAGAAGAGGAACTTTCCACTACTGTGAACCTAGGCAGCAAGGAACACAACACTAACACCTCTCAGCTGGCTCTTCACAGCTCAGCACAACATTTAACATCATCACCATCCAAAGTCTACACTAGCTTACTCTTCCAAACTTAAGAGAAATCAAGAACAAACTCAAAGGAGAAAGGGAGGAGAAGAAGATCGTGGCAACTGGGAAATCAAGAATGAAACCCTTGATCAGGAGCCAAGAAGAAGCTTAAGAAGGAAGAAAGAAGAGAGTAAAGCACGGTCCAACGTTCAACAAAACCGGCTGCAGCCGCACGAAACCGCCGGGGCGGGCTCCTTGGCCGCAGGGGTGGAACACTGCACAAGCCGCAGGGGCGGCCTTCAAGACCCGCGGGGGCGGCAAAGACTAACTCACCTCCAAAAGACTAAGGTTCTTACATCTCACCCTCCTAAAAACAAGTTTCGTCCCGAAACTTGTACAATCTCAAAACCTCTCGGACTCATATGCCGAGGTATAACTCTCTCCATCGGAGGCATCACATCTCCACTCATCAAGTATCAACCTATATCACTCTATAACCTCAAACACAAGCATGGAGGAAAAACATCTCCAGCAAAACTATGTCCACTAAAATAGCCTGGAGGAATAACCATCTCCAGCTAAACCCTAATCGTATCTCAATAGCATGGAAGAAAGAACCATCTCCAGCTATAAACATCAATCGCACTAGCACATCAAGATCTAATAAGATCATAAAACACATCATAGCTAGTTTGAAAATAAACACATCATAGCATATAAGCACATAACCATAACACTCACCAAGATAGTACTAAGATCTACTCGTCGATCCTACTGGTACATCTATCTCGGCGTAGAACTCTGTATCCTCAGCATAGGAATGTCCTTCGAACGCAGGCGTCTCATACCTCGTTCTAGAACTACAATCGGGTGCTCAACAAAAGTGTGATCCGGCTCGACCACCAAATCATCATAACTCACGATGTGTCTCGGATCTGGTATGTACTCCCTCAGCTGAGACACGTGAAACACAGGATGAACACCCTCTAATCTCGGAGGCAAAGCTAATCTGTATGTTGCACTCCCAACTCGGTCCAGAATCTCGAACGGTCCGACATATCGGGGGCTTAACAACCCCTTAATGCCAAAACGTCTAACACCTTGTGTCGGAGAACTCTAAGCCACACATGGGCTCCTATCTTAACTCTAGGGGTCTACGCCTCCTATCTGCATATGACATCTGACGGCTCTGTGCAGTCAGCATCCTCTCTCTAATCAGTGCTACACGAGCAACATCATCCTGAATCTGATCAGGTGTCAACCCACTAACACTGCTCGGCTCATCCCGGTATAACGGTGTGCGACGTCTCTATCCATACAGTGCCTCATATGGGGCCATCCCAATCGATGCATGCCAATTGTTATTGTACGAGAACTCAACTAGTGGGAGATGGTCCGTCCACACTTGTCCCCAATCCAACACACAAGCTCGCAGCATATCCTCCAGTGTCTGAATGGTCCTCTCTAGCTGACCATCTGTCTGAGGATGGAACGCAATAGTGAAATGCAAATTCGTCCCTAGGGCAGTCTGAATCTGCTGCCAAAACCTCGAGGTAAATCGTCCGTCTCTGTCTGAGACGATTGTCCTCGATACACCATGGAGTCTCACTATTTGTCTAGTATACTCCTCAACTAATCTGCTCATTGGCCACGTTTCCCTAATAGGGATAAAACGTGCCGTCTTCGTCAGTCTGTCCACTATAACCCAGATAGCATCAAAGCTCCTGCTCGGTCTCAACCCAGTCACAAAATCCATGGTGACGTCCTCCCACTTCCTCTGTGGTACAGGCAGTGGATGGAGCTCACCTCCATGTCTACAATGCTCAATCTTGACCTACTGACAGGTCGCACATTGTGCCACAAATCTGGCCACATCGAGCTTCAACCCTCCCCACCAATATGAACGTCTCAAATCTTGGTACATCTTACTCGTATCTGGGTGCACTGAATAAGGCGTACAATGAGCCTCCTGTAATATCCTCTCTCGCAAATCCACATCAGCTGGTACATAGACACGACCGCGGCGTCTCATCACTCCATCTACTCTTATGAGGAATTGTGGTGCCTCACCACGGGACATCGTCTCTCGGATCCTCATCAATGTCGGGCAGGTCCCATGCTTCTGTTGGATCTCACTCAACAGATCAGGGAGAACCTCTAAAGTACTCAGCTGGGCATCCTCATCAGGAAACTGGATGTCCAACTCTAACTAGACCAAATCTTTCAACAGCTGAGGCTGAACTGTCAGTCTCGCAATCGCCTTCTCTAGAGGCGTCTTCCTACTCAGGGCGTCGGCGACAACGTTCGTCTTCCCCGGATGGCACAAATTTCTCCAGATCAAAATCCTTGATTAGCTCGAGCCACCTACGCTGGCGGTTATTCAATTCCCGCTACGTGAAAATGTACTTCAGACTCTTATGGTCTGTGAAGATTTGACATGTACAGCTGCCAACTCCAAATCATGAGTTGGGTAGTTCTCCTCATACGTCTTCTGCTGTCTCGACGTATATGCAATCACTCTGCCTCTCTGCATCAACACACATCCCAAGCCTAGCTTGGATGCATCACTATATACCACAAAATCCTCTGTACCCTCTGGCTGTGCCAAAACAGGAGCGGAAGTCAAACGTCTCTTCAGCTCCTCAAAACTCTGCACACACTGCTCAAACCATACAAATCTGGTAGTCTTCCTCACCAGACTCGTCAGTGGACGGGCAATCACAGAAAATCCCTCCACAAAGCGTCGGTAATAACCGGCTAGGCCAAGGAAGCTACATACTTCCTTGACGTTCGTCGGTGTCGTCCATGCTACTATTGTCTCTATCTTCGCCAGATCAACCTTGATCCCCTCGGCGGAAACAATATGACCCAGGAATGCTACCTCTGTCATCCAGAACTCGCACTTAGAGAACTTAGCATAAAGTTCTCTATCTCGTAAAACCTGTAACACAGTCCTCAACTTTCATGCATGCTCCTCTCGGCTGCAAGAGTACACCAAAATATCATCAATGAAGACTACTAAAAACTGATCCAGGAAGTCCATGAATATGCTTTTCATCAACTCCATAAAGACTGCTAGGGCATTCGTAAGCCTAAATGGCATCACTACAAACTCGTAGTGTCCATATTTGGTCCGAAACGCCGTCTTGTGCACATCCTGCTCTCTTACTCTCAGCTGGTGGTATCCTGAGCGCATGTCAATCCTGGAGAACACAGTCGCTCCCTGAAGCTGATCTAACAAGTCATCAATACGAGGCAATGGATACTTGTTCTTGATGGTCACTGTAAGATCCTTAGTCTTTAGAGCCGAGATAGGACTGAGACGCCCCTAGGGGTCCAGAGGGCCGCCCCTGCGGATGGCTCTGTTTTCCGCCCCTACGGCTCAGGATTCCGCCCCTGCAGTTTCTTGCGGCTGCAGCCGGCTTTGTTGACCGGTTGGACTATGCTTTACCCTTTCTTCTCTTCCTCCTTAAGTCTTCTTGGGCTCGTGATCAAGGGTTTCATTCCCCTTCCAGCTACTCTCACGTCCTTCTTCTTGCCTCCTCCCTTCTCCTTGATCTTGCTCTTGTGTTCTTCTTGTTTTCGAAGAGATTTGATGTGTTTGATGATGATGATGATGTGTGGATGTGTTGTTGAGTTTGGGAGCAAGCTGAGAGTGTGGTTTTGATCCTTCCTTGCTGCCTAGGACCACAATAGTGACGTGATTGATCACGTGAAGAGTGAAAGACGAAATCGGGGTTTACGTTCTGCAGCGTCGCCGCCCTTGCGCCTCAGCGACACCGCCCTCGCGGGACCTTGTCACCGCACCCGCGCCCGGAAGCCACCGCCCCTGCGGCCATGGTCACTGCTCCTGCGCCGGTGTGTCGCCGCACCTGCGGTTTGCCTTGCTTCGCCCCTCCCTCCCTCTTGTCACGCAGGTGCGTCTTGTCCCGGATCTACCTAGAGGAGTGTAGATATTTTCCTTTCCTAGTATGAGCGGGTTACTAGCATGCTAGGTATGGGTATGAGGATAGAATGATGATGAGTATGATATTGATATATTCCGGCTACGGTTTTGAGGTTTCGTTGATTATCGATGGTTTATAAGTATGATCCTTTTAGATCCCTTGGGTCTAGGTGTGTCCTCTTTGATTGATAGGAGATTGATATCTCTGTATGCCTTGTTATTAGGCCGTGCTGTCCTCCAGATTGGAGTTGATCGGATTGAGAGTACTTCGAGGTTGAGATCCTTTGCAGGTTATGAGAGCTGCAGAGTGATCCAGAGTGGGCGATCTGTTGAGGGCTCCGTACACTACGATATTACGTGGGATATGGGACCTTGTGTTATGTACAGTTATATGTTTTGATTGTACTCAGTTGTACCTTGTATAAACCTTTTGATTTATATATTACAATTTTATGTTTTGGTTTTAATCTATTTGTGTCTTGTTGTAAGATCCAGTGAACTTGTTGTCAAACTAGGGTCAGGATCCATTGTGAGATCCTAGCCCAGTAGCGCCCCGAGTCCTGCGGATTTGCGGTGTTAAAGTCACCTTGTTCAGCTCTTTGTAATCAATACACTGTCTCAACGATCCGTCCTTCTTCCGTACGAAGAGGACAGGTGCTCAACATGGGGATACGCTAGGGCGAATGAAACCCTTCTAAGCCAACTCCTCGAATTGCTTCTTCAGCTCCAACATCTCGACATGCGCCATACGATATGTGGCCTTCGAGATCGGTCTTGTACCAGGCTCCAACTCTATACCAAAATCCACACTCCTCTGAGGCGGCAAACTAGACGGCTCAGCAAATACATCTGTAAACTCGCAGACCACTAAGATATCCTCTAATGCTGGACACTCCCCCTCCTTCATGACATAACACCAAAAGGCCTCACAACCCTGTGGAATCAATCTCGCTGCTCGTATCGCACTGATAACCACGCCTGATTTTCCAAGGTCCCAACCTCGGAAAACCTCTATCTGGCCTAACTCGGTAGAGAGGGTCACAGTCCTCCTACCTACATCTAATACCGCCTGATGTATATCCATCCAATCCATACCTAAAATGACTTCTTCATGCACTAATGGCATGACAAAGAAGTCAACAAGCAACACACGAGTCCCTACAGAAATGGGACAATCAAGAATCTCACGGGTACCTCTGACCCTATTACCATCGGGTAACCCTATACTAAAGGGTACCCCCTCAGTTGTATCTAGACTCAAACACTCAACACATGCATCAGATATAAAAGAATGCGTAGCACCCGTATCAAACAAAACTCTAACAAGTAAACCATGAATCAGAATGGTACCTGTAGTAGTCGGTGCAGCTGGCTCCTCTACACTCCTCAACTCAAACACTCTACCCTGTGCTCCTCTGGTATCAGTGGTACTCCCACCACGACCTCTACCTCTACTCGGCCCAGGAGCAGACTTGAGTGGTAGGACGATCTGGGACCCTCTGTTGTCCCTACGTCTGCTGCTGAGGTGGCCTATGCCCACCTCCTACTACACTAGTAGGAGAAGAACTCTGTTGTGATGAAGCTCCACCCTGCTCGTATATGTCCATAACAACCACAGTTGAAACACTGTTGTCCCTTATCTATAACTGGTGCAGATGAGGGATAACTCTGGCGGCTCTGGCCTCGCCCAAAACTAGCAGCCCCACCAGTACCACTAGTATGCCCAGTCCGTTGTCTCTTCTTAGACCCTCCGTTCTGAGAAGTTCTCCTTTGCCCAGCCGGCTCTCGCTCATAATCAGAAGCTCTGTCCTGATAGTCCATCAAGGACTCATAGTGAAATACCTCCATATAGGTCCGGGTAGCATCCCTCAGTCGTTGGGAGAAAAGATACACATGCTGATCTGTAGGAGGTGCTGCTAGACCCAGCAAAACCAGCTCCTCCTGGTATCTCCTGATAGCCTTAGAGACGGGTACATCCTCGAAGCCAACCTCCACAAAATCTCGCAGTCTCTCCCTCCTCAGTGAGGCAGGGAAGAAACGCTCTCTAATCATGCTCCTCATCTGATCGTAACTGGTAACCTGACCCCGTACTGATCTCCACCAATGTTGTGCCAAGTCTTTGAATAGAGTCTGCACTAACTCTATTTGTCGGTCCGCTGGACATCTAATAGACTCAAGAGCCGAGCCTACATGTCCGATCCACAGTTCCACCTCTAGCCCTACCTTCCTAGAGAAAGGGGGTACTCCCATCTGATGAAATGCCTTCAACCAAGTATCTGGTTGAGGCCTTCTATGCTCCACTGGAACTTGAGGAATCTCAGCAGCACGTGCCGGTACAACTGGCACCTGAGTAACTCCATGGGATCTCCCAGATGATCCCTCTTGTGCTGGCAGATCAGGGGCACGTCTACCTGCTATGACAGCCTCCTCAACTCGTCTGATATACTCGCGGAACGATGGTCCCTCTACAGAGACGTGATCCGAGTCATTTGACTGGACTCTCTTTGATCTCTGTCTCTCATCCCTACCGTTCCCAGTCTCAGGAACACCACTCTCAACAACATCTTCATGAATCTCCTCCTCTTCACGAGGATCAACAACGAGAATCCGACCCCGTCCTCTACCTACTGGAGGAAGAAGGGGTCTACCCCTACCTCGTCCAACTACAGATAAGGCTCTAGTCCGAACCATCTGCAGGGCATAAACCTAACTTAGAAGGCTATATATATGCCATATGTATAGATATATATATACTAAGAGTCCATCATAACATCACATAAGGTAATATCTATATATATATATATATTTATATTGTCGAGATCTTCAGAGGGTGATGGCTCCCCGTACACACTATCCCAAAACATTTGTACTCATTTCAAAACCAAAACCTTTTGAAAAGTTAGACCCCATTCGGGTTCCGTTTATTTATCTATTCGACCTTTATTGCAAATTGCAATTTCCATTGTTGTCAACCTAAGCCTCTGATACTAACTTTTGTAACACCCCGAATCCACATGACTCGAGGCGCTACTGGGCTAGGATCTCACAATGGATCAAGACCCTAGCCTGACAACAAGTTCACTAGATCTTACAACAAGGCACATATAGATTAAAACCAAAACATCCAACTATATATATATATATCAAAAGGTTTACAAAAGAACCGCTGAGTACAAACCAAAACATATAACTGTACATACAAAATCCCCATAACCCTCGCATAACCTAGTGTACGGAGCCCTCAGCGGATCACCTCCTCTGAATCAATCTGCAGTTCTCCTACCTACAAAGTACCTACAACACGGTATAAAACCGTTAGCTAACCATACATATATAAGATAATGCATAAACACATATACAAGTCAAGGAATCATAACACATCATCATGCTGTCACACATTTACCCGGTTAATTATCTTTATAACCTCCAACACTCAGATCATATATATATGAATATGAATATATGTGACACGAGGAATATATATACAATTCTCGCCTCTCGGGGTGTTGCTAGCTATAGTGGTAATCTGGTAACACTTTGCCGTATACCCTATGGGAGTGGGAGGTGCCTGTCCCACTTCAAGATCTGGCCTGTCCGCAGAGAACCTCCCAGTCTCCCAGCGGGATGACCGGGCAAGTTGTCACATCCCTACAATGGGTGTTCACTAAACCATAGGTCGGTAATAATCAATCATCACATGATATCAAGCATATATCAAACACCACTCATGCATACATTCAATATTGGGATGGTAGCTAAGTAAGTCCTATGGACTTACCTCAATCTCGGAATAACCTCAACCACAAAGTACTCTCAAACACGATCCACTCCAATCTAGAGGACAACACTGCCTAATAACAAGGCATACAGAGATATCAAATCTCCTATCAATCAAAGGGGTCACACCTAGACCCAAGGGAACCATAAGGATCATATCCAACTTATAACCTTGATAATCAACTAAACCTCAAAGCCATAACCGGCATATATCACTATCACAATCATCATCATTCTATCCTCATATACATACCTATCATGCTACTAACCCGCTCATAATAGGAAAGGAAAGGATCAATACTACTCTAAGTAGACCCTGTACAAGACGCATTTGCAGAACGGAAAGACGCAGAGGCGGAAAGGCAGCAGGCGCAGGCGCGGAAACACGCAGCGCAGGCGCGGAAACACGCGGCGCAGGCGCTGGGACCGTGGCCGCGGGGGCGGCGGCACTGGGGCGCGGGTGTGGTGACAAGTTCCCGCAGGGGCGGCAGTTTGTTGGCGTGGGGGCGGCGACTCTGCAGATCGTGAACCCCGATTTCCTCTTCGGTTCTTCACGTGAAGAATTCACGTCTTCATCATTCCACAGCCAAACACATACATATACATACACATTCCACTATCAATATAAGCCTAGATCATCTATCTTAAGCTAAGGCAAAGGAAAGGAATCAAAGAAGAAGAAAGAAAGAAAAATAGAAGAGGAACTTACCACTACTGTGGTCCTAGGCAGCAAGGAACACAACACTAACACCTCTAAGCTTGCTATTCATAGCTCAGCACAACATTCAACATCATCACCATCCAAAGTCTACACAAGCTTACTCTTCCAAACTTAAGAGAAATCAAGAACAAACTCGAAGGAGAAAGGGAGGAGAAGAAGATCGTGGCAACTGGGAAATCAAGAATGAAACCCTTGATCAAGAGCCAAGAAGAAGCTTAAGAAGGAAGAAAGAAGAGAGTAAAGCACGGTCCAACGGTCAACAAAACCGGCTGCAGCCGCAGGAAACCGCAGGGACGGGCTCCTTGGCCGCAGGGGAGGAACACTGCACAAGCCCAAGGGGTGGCCCTCAAGACCCGCGGGGGCGGCTAAGACTAACTCAGCTCAAAAAGACTAAGGCTCTTACACTTGCATCATCATACAATGTTCGATGTTTATATTACTCACTTGAGGAAGAGTAAGAGCTAAGTATGGGTATTTTGATAGAGTCTAAATATACGTGTTTTATGCCCTAATATTAATGTTAATTCATTAGCATTTCGTCAAGTGCTATGTCCTTATAAATCTAAAAGCGTTCATATTGTATTTTCGGTGTCTACTTCTGGTTATTTTGTATATTAGGATTTTAAGGCTCATTATGAAGTAGAAATCGCACTTTCCACTCCAAGACACTCGAAGACTCCGTTATCCTCTGAAGTCGAACTTCGAACAAAACATGACCACAAAGATTAACGGATTAACGACTTAGAGAGACTGGCTACAAGTCCCGAGCAAATACCGAGTCTAAAGATCCTTACTTCTTGATACATCCATGATCACAAGATGTCAATAAGAAGATACAAAGACAGGCCTAATTTCAAGAACAAACCAGCCCAAGAAAGAAATGCAATGATGGACTGGTTATGCTCCCTTACGGGCATAAGAGGGCGTAAGAAGGTGTAAGGGTCCGTACGCTGAACGTAACGATGCCGCTAAGGACTTTGGACGGCGATCTTATCTTTTCTAGGGTTTTCCTCCTTCAATCTTATCCAACTTCTAGATCCTTCTTACGGGCTTGCGATCTAGGGTTTCATCCCGTGCTTCGCCTATGTAAAGAACCCTCCACCTTAGGGTTTTTTCATCCACTAGACAACCAACAATCGTTCGTTTATCTTTCAATTCTGGTTCTTCTTTCTTTCTAGTTTCAATAAGAGGCCATTGTACAATTCTCATGTTCTCAACAATAGATATGAAGGTTAGACTTGTGTGTTATTCATTTTCTTTAAGATTTATTTAATGCAAACTTTTGTTCATTCATTATGTCTCTTTTCCTGCTCTATATTTAAGTAAGTCTCCTTCGATCTAAGGGTTCGTTCAACTCTATGATAGATCGATGGCGACTATGTATGTGAATTTTTGAATTAATATCAACAAAGTTTATATTTATTTCGAAAGGGATTAATTCTACTTTTCAATTACCTTCGTTTACCGAAATGACGTTCTTGATTAGTTTTGATAAGACAAAGTGAAGAGCCAAACAATTTATTTTATTGGATGTTTTGAAAATGAATTTGTTTTGAGGGTAGAGCTTTATCAAAGCTTTGACGATTCTTAATCATCGTAGTAGTCTTCGGCCGTTGTACCTTTTAAATTGAAGGACTTGATCATGAAGGTTTCTTGGTCTTTTCCGATTTTCTAAATGCTTATGGACATACGCGGTTGAAGTTCATGTTTTTTACATACGCGGTTGCTATGAAAGTACGGTCATGGTTTGTCTATGCCCAAGGCTACTTTAGATGGTTACCTACATAACTACTGATTGAAGTTCATGTTATTTACATACGCGGTTGCTATGAAAGTCTATCATAGTGGGATGCAATACATCCTTAGATCACTTTGCTAAATCATATCTTCAAATCTTTTTACTTGCTTCACATCCCTATCATTCATCAACCGTTTCTCCCTGTTTTACATAAGTTTATTTGTTTATTTATTCTACTGTACCGACAAAATCCCTGAGTTCGATAACCCGTATACTATAAGTGATCTCGTATCCTTGCGGGGGATATAGTTTTATAATTGTAAAACTTATACGATCAGTTTCCGGACGAGATCCCACCCGGCCTTCCACATTTTAGAGGTATTGAGCACCAAAAAGATCTAATTCCCGGTACTATACTCCAAAACCGTCTAGCCTATAGGATGTACTGTACCCGTCCTCTTAGTGCCTAAGAAGGACAACACATGGAGGATGTGTTGTGATTGTAGGGATAATCATCAACATCACAATTAAGTACCGTCATCCTATCTCACGCTTTGATGACATGATAGATCAGTTGAATGGAGCCACTTTGTTAAATGTTAGGAGTGACTATCACCAAATCTGGATAAGGGAAGGGGATGAGTGGAAGATGGCATTTAAGACTAAGTTTGGTCTTTATAAATGGCTAGTCATGCCATTTGGATTGACCATTAATGCTCCTAGTACATTCATGAGGCTCATGAACAATGTGTTGAGAGACCACATTGGTAAGTTTGTAGTGGTTTACTTTGATGATATCCTCATATATAGTACATCACTTGAGGAGCATGAAGAAAATTTGAAGGAAGCACTTTTAACCCTTACAATTGAATAGCTATATGCTAATTTGAAGAAAAGTGAGTGTAGTACTAATCAAGTTGTTTTTCTTCGTTTGGTAGTGATAAGAGGTATGCAAGTGGATGAAGAGAAGATCAAAGATATCCAAGAGTGGCCTACACCTACCACCGTCGGCCATGTGAGAAGATTTCATGGATTAATCACCTTCTATAGACGTTTTGTGAGAGATTTAAGCACCATAGCAGCCCCACTCACGACATTGACCAAGAAGGTTGCGTTTGTGTGGGGAGATGTTCAAGAGAAGCCATTCATGGAGTTGAATTGGTGGTTGTCCCATGTACCTCTCCTAGCACTTCCGGACCTCACCAAGCCTTTTGATATCGAGTGTGATGCTTCAAACATTGGCATTGGAGGAGTACTCATGCAAGAGGGTAAGCCACTAGCCTTCTTTAGTGAAAAGTTAAAGGCAAAATGTTTAAATTACTCTACTTATGATAAGGAATTATATGCATTGTTTAGAGTGTATAAAACATCGAAACCTTACTTATGGCCTAATGAGATTGTCCTATATACCGATCGTGAGTCCTCAAGACATTTTAGGAGTCAAGATAAGTTAGATAGGAGGCATGATAGATGGATGGAGTTTATAGAAACTATTCCTTATATCATCAAGTATAAGAAAGACAAAGATAATGTTGTAGCGGATGCTCTCTCTAGGAGACATTCTTTAATCACAACTGTGGATTCTAAGGTCTTGGGTTTTTATTACATTAAGTATCTATATGTTTGTGATTCTGATTTTCGGGAAATATATAAGCATTAAAGGAACCTTAGATAAGTATTACCTATTTGAGGTTTTCTATTTAAGGTTGATAAGGTTAGCATTCCTAAGTGCGCCCTTAGACTATTACTTGTTGAGAAGCCCGTCTTAGAGATGTAGAAAACTTGATTAAAAGATGTCTTGTGTGCTTAAAGGTTAATGTTAGATTGAAACCGCATGGATTGTGCATTCCCTACCCATGCCTAAGTCTCCTTGTGAAGACATTAGTATGGACTTCATTGTAGGACTACCTAAGACTAAGAAGTTAAGAGATTTGATTTTTTTGGTAGTAGATCGTTTTTCTAAAATGGCCCATTTTGCTTGCCATAAAACCAATGATGCTTATAATGTTACTAACTTGTTATTTAGGGAAGTTGTTAGATTAGATGGAGTACCTAGGAGTATGGTGAGTGATAGGGATGTTAAATTTCTTAGTTTCTTTTGGAAGACTCTTTGGAGTAAACTAGGGACAAAATTACTTTTCTTAATTTCTAGTCATCCTCAAACGGGTGGTCAAACCGAAATGAGTAATAGAACTTTAACCATAATTTTAAGGACTGTTTTGAAAAATATTTAAAAGCTTGGGAAGATGTCTTGCTTCATTTAGAGTTTGCATATAATCTAACATTACATTCCTCTACTAATCTAACTCTTTTTTAGTTTGTTTATGGTATGATCCCTTAACTCTTTTTGACCTCTTACCTTTGCCTTTAGAGGAGTGAGTAGCTTTTGATGCTTTGAAACAGGATGATATAATCAAGGAATTACATGCTAGAACAAGATCCAAGCATAGGACAAAGGAGGACAAGTGGCGGCTAGGAACATCAAGGGCCGCAAGAGGATGATCTTTCAGCCAGGTGACCTAGTATGGCTGCATTTGTGCAAGGATCAGTCTCTAGAGAAGCGCAAGTCCAAGCTTCTCCTAGAGGTGATGGTCCTTTCAAGGTGATCAATAAGGTGGGGTACAATGCCTATGACCTAGAGCTTCCAGAGGATTATGGTGTGAGTCCTACTTTCAACGATGGATTTGAGTCCTTATGTAGCTAATGAAGACCAAGGTGATGATTCGAGGTTAAATCCTCTTCAAGTAGAAAGCATCCTGGAGACTCGTGACCATGGCATCACATGGGACCATGATTGAGCCATTCTCACCCACGGTTACATCGGTGCTACTCACGGTCACTCCATCTCCATGCCCACGTGACGTGCACTCGTGACATACCCTCAATGCATACGTGAAGTGCCCTGAATGCATACACGTGAAGTGCCCTCCATGCATCTAGATGATCATACCTTGGAGTTTTACTTAGGGATGTATATTATGATTTTTTTAATTAATTTAAATTTCCTTTTATCATTTTAGGAAATAAGGCTTTTAAAACATATAAAAGACTTCCTAGTCTCTTTTTCATTCACGTCATTTCAGAGTAAGACAATTGCTTGTATTTCCTCTTTCACGTCAAAATCAATCAAAGACAAAGCATTTGATTGGTGCTTCAAGTCTTCACTTGCCTCCTCTTTGTGCTTGCTTCGCCATTGAAGCTTGAGTAAGGTTGCAGTGTTGATCGGGTAAAGATAAGACAAGGTACGGTTTTGATCATCCATTGATCAAGGTTTTACCTATAATCTCCTTAGTTCCTTCTCCTTTCAATTCATTGTTTTTTCATCACTTCTTCCATTCCCGCGTATGCACCTCCTTTCTATTTCATTCTCACGACATTTATGACTTCTTTGAGTCCTTTGAGAGTCATTTGCACCTAGATCGAATCAACAACGAGATCCCCGCATCATAAAATCTAGAAATAACTTCTAGAGGCAAACACTAGACCTCCAAGCTCAAGCAAGCATATCCTCCTACAAACAATCTAGGTCGCCTCACCTCCATGCTCCTAAACTTGGTTATGATAGTGCATATAGAGTCCTCACTTCTTCTTACACTCCTGAACCTGTGTTTCAGTTTTAGGTGCTAAATGCATCGGAATCGCAACCTCCCTAAAGTGAAAGCATCCTGAACATCAATATGACTAATGAGCTAGAACATAGAGTCCTCACTTCTTCTTACACTCGGAAATTCAAGAGCAAAACACACATTTCTCCTTTCTTACGCATATGTGACATCCGTAAGAGGGCATAAGGATCGAGTTGCTCTTCATCAGACTTCCAAAAATGCCAGCCAAACCCATCACGAGGGTTACATTCAAGGTGACGGCATTTTACGTTGGGTTAACGTCCATAAGGGAGCGTAAGGGTAGCGTAATGCCTTAGATGTCAGCCCAAACCTTGTGAGTTTTACTCTTTCATGCTTATACTATATTGTTTTATTGCTTTATATGTTAGCATGAGTGGCTAGTCTCCTTCCTTGATCTAAGGATTGAGATGAACCCTATAACGCCTTGATTCTATTGTTTGCATGTATGTTAGTGAATTGAGATATTTGATAATCCTTCAATTCAAAGGGCTTAATTCTTCCTTTTGTGATATCATTCGTTAATTTAGAGTGGGGTTCATAATTGGTTCAGATAAAACAAAGTGAAGAACGAACCAATTTTGTTTTATTGAAAAGATTTAAAGAGAGCTTGACTGAGAGAATGTTAATCTATCAAAGCCTCGGAGAATCCTAATCATTGTAGATTTCACCGATCGTTGTACCTTTTAAAACTGAATAACTTCATGAGAAGGTTTTCCTAGGTCTTTTATGGGTTTCTAAGTGCAAATGGGTTTTCCTATACTCATCGAACCGCTGAATTGAGAGGTTTGTGAGTTGTAAAGCACGGTCTTGGTTTGTCTATGCCCAATGCTACTTTAGATGATTATCTGTTTTGTCTTTTATCAATATTCACAACAAGATATATGCATCAATAGTCTTATTACATTATAGTGGGATTATCTACTTCATTAGATCATTCCTCCCTATAACTATCTCAAATCAAGAATTGACTTGTCTTCTTTCCTTATTTTCTCATCATTGCTTGCTCATAACTGAATTAACTGATAATTGAGGTTTGCTAAATCAGATACAATCCATGAGTTCGATAATCCGTGTTCGCTAGTTTTGCCCCCTATAAATCCCTATCAATAATAATAGAATCTTACAGGGTAATAAAACAACGGTTTGCTTTAAATTTATATACTTGTAGTAATATACTCTATTTGCAGCGAACTCACAATGTATGAATCAATCGCAATAGAGCAAGTATTCAAAGTTCGATCACAAGGACTATGATAGATGACTTTGAAATTTGATTAAGAATC
Source organism: Fagopyrum tataricum (assembly GCA_002319775.1). Taxonomy (NCBI): domain Eukaryota; kingdom Viridiplantae; phylum Streptophyta; class Magnoliopsida; order Caryophyllales; family Polygonaceae; genus Fagopyrum; species Fagopyrum tataricum. The sequence continues at coordinate 24,206,783 of CM008280.1, forward strand.
GTACTAATCTCAAATAAAGAATAAATGTTGGAAAAGAGAGGGAAAGAAAGTCAAAAGGGTTTTGAAGAGTTGTGTAGTTCGCAATCAATTTGTCATTATTGATTGAAAACCAAATAAAATAAATAAAAACAAACAAACAATCAATTGGACAGAAGTAGTTCCAAGGATTTAAGATCATTATTTGTACACATGGACTTAAGATAATCTCACAAAGCATCTATGGTTGGAAAGCATACAAAGATGAATGTTTCTCCTCTAATGTTCTATTACTGTTACGTCTCAAGAACATTTAGTTCCATTCTTAATTACCTATTACCATTACGTCTCACGGTAAAGAGGGGAAAATCGTAAACAAACCTTATTACTTAAGTAAGGATCAATTAACCCTTTATAGTTACGTCTCATGTATTACTTGCCTTATGGAAGGAATAATGACACATTTTATCCAATAAAGGTTTAACCTTTATTACCTAGGATCAGTTCTCTTATGTATCTAAGAATGAATATCACAGTTACGAATCAATTTCAATTTAGTTTGCTAGTTTAGAAGATTTCTAAACCTGACTAAATCCAAACCATTCCATAGGATTTAAAGGGATTCACACCAATTATACGGGCACAATTAATCCATCATTGTCCAAGGTACAAACAAATCTCTAATTACCTTGGAACCACAAAGGTTTCTAGCCAACAATATTCATAATCAAAGCTGAATTCAATTCAATCAAACAAAGCATAAAACTATAATAAGTAAAGGGAATGAAGAAAGTACCCACCTTTATTGAATTTGAAATATGAAAACAAACTGTCTTAATCTTGCCAATCGAATCTGAACTCAAAATAAACTAAAAAGGGTGGATCTTTCCTAAAAACTAATGATCTAACAATAATCAAGGAATAGAAATGAAGTGAGGTAGGAGACGGCTTCTCCTACAATCCTGACGGCCGCGAGCCTTCTAGAACTAAAAGTGACTAAAAGGGGAGCGCTTTATAACGTATTTGGAACCCTACTTTTATAACCAATAGCCTATCGAAAGACGCGGGCTGGGCCTAAAAGTCAAAAATAAAATAAAATCGACGCTCAGGGAAAAATCTCGGGCTGGATCTCAGCCAAGATTTTTCATGATCAGGACCAAGATTTTGTCTTCGATCTTCAGCCTTCCAAGGATCTCAGTCAAGTCACCCAAGGATCTTTGTCCGAGATGCCGACCGAGATAGAAAACTGTAGCTAAATCTCGGTCCGAGATGTATGGATCTCGGCCGAGATGGCTTCTTCTCTTCGGGAACTTGTCTCGAATTGGATACCTCAGCCGAGATGCCTTTCCAATGTTGCTAAAAAAACGTCTCTTTCATTCCTAGCTCGACTTCTTTGCCTTTCCTTAGCTCGTGAGATTGTTCCTAGCATCCACTCCGAGGCTTAGTCCTCAAATGCATCGTTTTAGCTCCATAATGCGCCAATTTACCTACAATGACAACCAAAGCGTGTGTAGACATCCATACTTGCAAAGTAGAACTAAACAAGCATAAAAAGCACAAACTAAGGCTAAAACATGCATGCGGAAAGGGAAAAACTACCTATATGATAATCTAAACTAGGTCGATAAATCATGTTATCAAAATACCCATACTTATCCTTGTTTATCCTCAAGCAAATAGTAAATCCAAGATAGGATAACATGAATTATCTATGCAAAACAAAGTAAGAAAAACTCTTTTTGGCAGTGCTTCTATATATTAACACTCTCAAAGTGTAGTTACATGGCTAAAGACAATCTCATTTATGTCAAGGTAGGCATGCGAAGGAAATCACACTTTGCAAGGAATTCATATTCATCACAAAAACTACCTTAGTCTAATGTTCATGAGGAATTCAAGTCTAAGCCATTAAGTCAAATACATGTGTACAAAGATCAATAGGACTTTAGCAAAGAAAAAGGCTAAGAAACGTGATGAGAGTAGGATGTATTTGGTAATGTGGTGGTAATTCGGGAAGAAGAACAACACATTCATTCTTCTGTTTTTCAACATCCATTCTTTTTGCACAAATATCATCATGGAGGTAATATCAATCCTAGAAGCACAAAAGTTTTTGAAAATGATTTTAAATTTTTTTTTTTAATAAATGCACACGAATAAGGGAAACGTGTGACATATAATCCAAATTGTTCAATTCAGTACAAATAAAGAAACATGCTAAAAGTTGTAAGCATCCCACCCTATACTTAAATCTCACATTGTCCCCAATGTGAAAAATAAGCAGGGATAAAAACAATACTCACAATGTAAAAAGATGAAGCAGCAAATCTGGCGCATCACTTGGGTCGTAGAAGTTCCAGAATACATGGAGATACATCTCACCCATCATACCCTCAAACATTGAATAACGTCTGTCTAGCTCTATCTGGCCATCCTCAATCCTTTGTTGTCCGAGTTGGAGAGAGTGAATATCAATAGCAAGTTGAACCATGGTAAATGGCTCTTTGTGCTGGGATCTAGGAGCTCGTGAAGACGACGCTCCTCTAGAAGGTATGCCAGAAAACCGTGCACCTGCACCTCTCATCTCACCAACAAACTCGTTTGCCTCAACAACATCCTTTGTCTCTTCATCGTCATGTGCAACATCTTCATCGTCCGACTGACCCATGACATCGTCATCTGAATCAGTCTTCTCTAATGCAGTCCTCCAGTACCTCTTATTGAGGTAAGAATACTCACTCTTCCACTCAATCCCCACCTTGTCATCCCAAGGCATGGCAACTGTAAAGGGCAATTTGCCCTTCTGGATCCGTATCTTCCTAGCCCCTAGATGACGTCTTCCCACAAGTCTGGGTGGGTGGATCAAAGTACAGTCAGACATATCAATGTTCAACTTCCCAGCAATTAGGTTGTTCGCTGGTTTTACCACCCCATAAATCCCTATCAAAAGTGATAGAAACTCACATGTTAGTAAAACAAGGAAGGGATAGTTTTAAAATTTATAGCTTGTAAATAATTCCCCTAAATAGCAACGAATCCACAATGTATGGATCGTACGAAGTAGGACAAGTATTTCAGCGTCGAACACAAGGACTGAGAGGATTAATTTGCAACAATGTTTATAGATAGTATATATCTAGAATAAGAAAGGGGTTGGAAAAGATAAGGGAAAAAGAAATCAAATGTTTTGGAAAAGGTTTTGTTTCGTTCTCAATTGAATGACACCTTCAATAAAGAACAGTTTTTGTAAAACAAAGGAAAATAAAAGATAATCAAATTAAAGGAAATAAAATGGATTGCAAGAGTTCAAGATTATTGTTTATGACATATGGACTCAAGATAGATTGTAAAGCATTTATGATTGAAAAGCTCTAGGGATGAATGTTTCTTAAATCAATGTTCTATCATAGTTACGTCTCAAGAACATAAAGGTCCACATCCTAATACCTATTTCTTTCAAGGTAAAGAGGGAGAAATAAACAAATAAACCTTATTCTTTCAATTAAGGGATCGAATAACCCTTTATAGTTACGTCTCAGGAATTATTGCTTTAAAGGAAGGAATAATGGCACGTTCTATCCAATAAAGGTTTAACCCTTATTACCTAGGGTCAATTCTCTTATGTATCTAAGAAGGAATATCTCAGTTACGACTCAAGTCCAACTTAGGTTGATGTTTTGAGGTATCCCTAAACCTCCCAAAATCCGAATCAACCTCTAGGGTTTCAAAGCAATTATAAACACTAAAATACAACCACATCTATCATAGTCCAAGGCATAGACAAATCTCTATCTACCTTGGAACCACAAAGTTCTAGGCTTTAACAATCATATCAAAAGACAAATAAGGAAATAACAAAAGAGAAAGAAAAAACTCAACTTTGAATGAATAATAACTTGCAATTGTATTAAATCTTGAATCAACAATGTCTACCAACAAAATAGAACGTCAAAGTGCGAATTTTTAATCTAAACTAATCTAAACTATGAAGAACAATGGTTGAAAAAGACGGAAGGGTAGGAGACGGCTCCTCCCTCTGGGGTAACTTCTGGGCGACTCCCAATACTCTGGGTACAACCCAACACTCTGGGTACAACCCAACACAACTTGAAATGAATCTAAGGCTTCCTTTTATAAGCAAAACCTAGCTAAAAGACATTGGACCAAAAAGGAAAAAGCCCGTAAACGAAATAAGACGCTCATGGAAAATCTCGGTCTAGATCTCGGCCGAGATCAGTCATGGTCGGGGCCGAGACTTTGTCTTCGATCTTCAGCGTCATAGGGATCTCGGTCAAGTCACCCGAGATCTCGGTCGAGATGTGGACCAGATATTGCAACAGAAACTCCCATCTTGGACCGAGATAAGTGGATCTCGGCCGAGATGGATCCTTGGTCGTTCTTCATGCCTTTAGCTCGATTCCTAGCCCTTTCTCGTGCACATATGCTTTCTCCAATGCATCCACTTCGAGGCTTGATCCTTAAATACATCGTTTTAGCTCCAAAATGTGCCAAATCGCCTACAAAGCCACAAATAGTGTGTGTAGACATCTATTCTTGCAAAGTAGAACTAAACAAGCATAAATGACACAAACTAATGCTAAAATATAATTGCGGAAAGGAAAAATCTACCTAAACGCATGACTAAAACTGGTTAATAAATTAACAATGTACCTGCACTTAGCCTGCCCGACTTTCAATTCACCAAGACCACCCATCGGGTTAGCAATCTCGTGCCAGAATGCACCCTTATTAAAACCCATGTCAAACGTAGCATCATTACTACGAGGGAACCCAAAGAATTCCCCAAACTCATCCTTAGACATTGCAAAGTCTTGATTCATCAACCTAAATTTCACACAATCTCTAGCATTTCCACCATCAAACGAAAATGAACTCAAGAATTCCAATGTTATCTCCTCATAATTGTAACACCCCAAATCCGTAGGACTCGGGGTGCTACTGGGCTAGGATCTCACAATGGATCCTGACCCTAGCCTGACAACAAGTTCACTGAATCTTACAACAAGGTACCAATAGATTAAAACCAAAACATAAAACTGGTATAAAAGTACCAAAAGGTTTATACAACGCTGCTGAGTACAAACAAAACATAACGTATATACATGGTCAAAATATCCCGTAGCCCACGAGTATGACCCCAGTGTACAGAGCTCTCAGCAGATCGCCCGCTCTGGATCACTCTGCAGCTCACCTATCCTGCAAAGTATCTATAACACGGTATAAAACCGTTAGCTAACCAACCATAAACATATATAAGAAGATCCATGAGCACAAACACACATCAGAAAGTACTAAACACCTCATCATGATATCACGCATTTACCCGGTTTATTATCTTTATAATCATAGTCCAACACTCAACTTATAAATATAAATATCTCAATATGAACGTATGTGACACGAGGAATATAACCCTCGCCTCCCGGGAATGATGCCAGCTGGAGTGGTGATCCGGTCCCACCTCCCGTGTACCCTATAGGAGTGGACAGGTGTCCGGCCTACTGAACCATATTGGCCTGCCCGTAAAGAACCTCCAGACTCCCAGCGGGATGAAAGGACAAGTTGTCACGGCCCTACAATGGGCAATCAATAGATCATAGGTCGGTAATAACAATATCATAACACGGGCTATCAAGCATATACACACACCACTCATGCACACATCCAATATAAGGATGGTAGCTAAGTAAGTCCTATGGACTTACGTCAACCTCTGAAGTCTCAACCTCAATCGGCTCCGCTCTGGAGATCAACTCGGCCTAAGCAAGATATACAACATATCACACTCATATCCGTAATAGGGGTTACACCTAGACCCAAGGGATCCCTAAGGATCATATTCCAACTCGTAACCTTAAAGCCGGAACCGGCATAACCGGTACCGTACTCACTCTCGGTCCAACCTCGTACTCATACCTAGCATGCTACTAGACCGCTCATACTAAGAAAGGAAAGGACCTACCTTACTCAAGGTAGAACCGGAACAAGACGCACCTGCGTGAAGGATAGACGCAGGGGCGGAACACAGGCGACCGCAAGCGCGGCGGCACTCAGCCGCGGGGCGGTGACACGGGCCGCTGGCAATGCTGGCACGGCGCGGGCGCTGCGGCACAGGTGCCGCGGGGGCGGGGGCTTCTGGCCGCGGGGGCGGCGACAACGCAGGAAGTTATCCCGCGGCTTCTCTTCGGCTCTTCTCATGATCAAATCACGTCTTCACTCATCCAAAGTTACATACAAGTATATACATACATAAACCCACATCAATACACACCTATATATGCATCTAAACCTAAGCTAAGGAGATGGAATCAAGGAAAGGAAAGAGAGGAAGCAAGATCACTTACCACCTTGGGAGTTCTAGGCTACAAGGGGAGACCACACACCTTAGTAGTTGGCTTCCTAGCTCAGCATACATCATCCATCCACCACTAACACAAGTTACACTCAAAACTCTTCCAAAGCCAAAAGAGAACAAGAACAAGATCAAGGAAGGGCAAGGGAGCAAGGAGGCAAGCAAGGCGTGAGAGTTGGGAATAAAGATGAAGAAGGAACCCTTGATCAGCTAAGGTAAGTAATAAGAAGAGTAAAGGGTAAAGCACGGGTCAAAGGAGTCAACAAAGCCGGTTGCAGCCGCCGGAAACCGCAGGGGCGACAGCCAGGGCCACAGGGGCGGGAAACCGCAGGGGCGGCACCATGTGCCCGCGGTTGCGGCTGGCCAATCTCGGCCCAAAGGCAATCTCGGCTATGGTCCGATCTCGGTCCGAAAGACTAAGGCTCTTACACCTCACCCCCCTAAAAACCAGTTTTGTCCCGAAACTTGTAACACCCTCAAACCTCTCGGACTCAAAAGCCGAGGTAAACTCTTTCTGCCGGAGGAATCACATCTCCGCTCATAAGGTCTCAACCTATACCACTCTATAACCTCAAGCACGAACATGGAGGAACTCATAATCTCTAGTCGTAAGATCATTATACTATCCAAGGCATAGACTAAAAACACCTCTAGCCAAAACATCATCAACATAACCACGGGCATGGAGGGAAGATCATCTCCAGCAAAACTATGTCCACCAAAGTAGCATGGAGGAAAGAACCATCTCCAGCTAAATCCTGCACGTATCACAATAGCATGGAGGAAAGAACCATCTCCAGCTATAAATATCCGGCGTACTAGCACAACAAGATCTACTAAAATCACATATCACATCATAGCTAGTACGAAAATAAACACATCATGGCATATAAGCACATAAGCATAACATCATCAAGATAGTACTAAGATCTACTCGTCGATCCTACTGGTACATCTATCTTGGCATAAAACTCTAGATAGTTCCTCTGGATACTATCCTCAGTCTCTCATGTAGCCTCATCAGGTCCTCGTCTCGACCATTGTATCCTCAACATAGAAATGTCCTTCGAACGCAGGTGTCTCATACCTCGTTCTAGGACTGCAATCGGATGCTCAACAAAGGTGTGGTCCGGCTCAACCACCAAATCATCATAACTCACGATATGTCTCGGATCTGGTATGTACTCCCTCAGCTGAGACACGTGAAATACAGGATGAACACCCTCTAACCTTGGAGGCAAATCTAACCTGTAAATTGCACTCCCAACCCGATCTAAAATCTCGAACGGTCCGACATATCGGGGCTTAACTTCCTCTTAATGCCAAATCGCCTAACACCTCGTGTCGGAGACACTCTCATCCACACATGGGCTCCAACTCTGAACTCTAGTGGTCTACGCCTCCTATCAGCATAAGACTTCTGACGGCTCTGCGCAGTCAGCATACGTTCTCGAATCAGTGCTACTTGAGCCATATCATCCTGAATCTGATCAGGTGTCACACCACTGGCCGTACCAGGCTCATCCCAGCATAACGGTGTACGACATCTTTGCCCATACAGTGCCTCAAAAGGGCCATCCCAATAAATGCATACTAAAACACAAACTCGCAGCATATCCTTCAGCGTCTGGATGGTCCTCTATGACTGACCATCTGTCTGAGGATGGAACGCAGTAATAAAATATAAACTCTTCTCCAGGGCAGTCTGAATCTGCTGCCAGAACCTCGAGGTAAATCGTCCATCTCGGTCTGAGACGATCGTCCTCGGTACACCATGGAGTCTCACTACCCGCCTAGTGTACTTCTCAGCTAAACTGCTCACCGGCCACGTCTCCCTAATAGGAATGAAACGTGTCGTCTTCATCAATCGGTCCACTATGACCCAGATGGCATCAAAACTCCGGCTCAGCCTCAGTTCAGTAACAAAATCCATGGTGACGTCCTCCCACTTCCTCTGTGGAACAGGAAGTGGATGGAGCTCACCTCCAGGTCTGCAAAGCTCTATCTTGACCTGCTGGCAAGTCGCACACTGTGCCACAAATCTGGCCACATTGGGCTTCAGCCCACCCCATCAATATAGATATCTCAACTCCTGATACATCTTACTCGTACCTGGATGTACAGAGTAAGGCGTACAGTAAGCCTCTTGTGAAATCCTCTGTCTCAGCTCTGTATCAACAGGTACACAGACGCGACCGCGGCGTCTCAAAACTCCATCTGCTCCTAGCAGGAACTGTGGTGCCTCATCCCGAGACATCCTATCTCATATCTTCATCAAGGTCTGGCAAGTCTCCTGCTTCTGTTGGATCTCACTCAACAGATCAGGTAGAACCTCTAAAGTACTCAGCCGGGCATCCTCATCCGGAAACTGAATGTCCAACTCTAACTAGATCAAATCCTTCAATACCCTCTGGTTGTGCCCAAACAGGAGCAGAAGTCAAACGTCTCTTCAGCTCCTCAAAACTCTGTACAGACTGATCAAACCATACAAATCTGGTAGTCTTCCTCAGCAAACTCGTCAGTGGACGGGCAATCACAGAGAATCCCTCCACGAAGCGTCTGTAATAACCGGCTAGGCCAAGGAAGCTACGTACTTCCTTGACGTTCGTCGGTGTAGTCCATGCTGCTACTGCCTCAATCTTCGCTGGATCAACCTTGATCCCCTCAGCTGAAACCACATGACCCAGGAATGCTACCTCTGGCATCCAGAACTCACCCTTAGAGAACTTAGCATAAAGTTCTCCATCCCGCAAAACCTACAACACAGTCCTCAGTTGTCCTGCATGTTCCTCTCTCTCACCCTCAGCTGGTGATATCCTGAGCGCAGATCAATCCTGGAGAACACCTTCGCTCCCTGAAGCTGATCTAACAAGTCATCAATACGCGGTAAGGGATACTTGTTCTTGATGGTCACCTCGTTCAGCTCACTGTAATCAATACACAGTCTCAACGATTCATCCTTCTTCCGTACGAAGAGAACAGGTGCTCCCCAGGGGTACACGCTAGGCGAATGAAGCCCTTCTCAGCTAACTCCTCGAGTTGCTTCTTCAGCTTCGACATCTCAATAGGCGCCATCCGGTATGGGCCTTTGAGATCTGCCTCGTACCAGGCTCTAACTCGATACCAAAGTCCACACTCCTCTGAGGCGGTAAACTGGACAGCTCAGCAAACACATCAGTAAACTCACAGACCACTGGAATATCCTCTAATGCTGGACTCTCCCCCTCCTTCATGGCATAACACCAGAAGGCCTCACATCTCTCTGCAAAAAGTTTAGCTACTCGTATCGCACTGATAACCATGCTAGATTTTCCAAGGTCCCAACCTCGGAAAACCTCTATCTGTCCTAACTCGGTAGAGAGGTAACGGTCCTCCTACCTATATCTAAGACTGCAGAAAGTCTATCCATCCAATCCATACCTAGTATGACTTCTTCACGCTCTAATGGCATGACAAAGAAGTCAACTAGTAAAATACAAGTCCCTACAGAAATGGGACAGCCACGAATCTCATGGATAACTCTGACCGACTACCATCGGGTAACCCTATACTAAAGGGTATCCCCTCAATAATATCTAAACTCATACACTCAATACAAGCATCAGATATAAAAGAAGACATAGCTCCAGAATTAAACAACTCTAACAGGTAAACCATGGATCAGAATGGTACTTATAACAGGCGGTGCAGCTGGCTCCTCTGCACTCCTCAACTCAAAAACTCGGCCTTGTGGCCCTCTGGTGTCAGTGGTGCTCCCACCACGATCTCTGCCTCTACCCAACCCAGGAGCAGATCCCTGAGTGGTAGGACGATCTGGACTCTCTGTTGTCCCTGTGTCTGTTGCTGTTGAGGTGGCCTCTGCCCACCTCCCGCTATACTGGCAGGAATAGAACCCTGTTGAGACGAAGCTCCACCCTGTCTACAGAAAACAGCTCTGTGACCTCGTCCACCACAAGTGAAGCAAGTCACTATCTGCCTCGTACACTCTAGTCTGATATGTCCATATTCAGCACAGTTGAAACATTGTCATACCCTATTTGTAGCCGGTACAGATGAGGGCTGACTCTGGCGGCTCTGGCCTCGTCCTGAACATGCAGCTCCTCCAGTACCACTGGTCTACCTAGTACGCTGCCTCTTCTCAGACCCTCCGGTCTAAGAAGCTCTTCTCTGACTAACCCGCTCACGCTCATAATCGGCGACTCTATCCTGGTAGTCCATCAAGGACTCACAATGAAATCCCGCCATATAGGCCCGGGTGACATCCCTCAGTCGTCGGGAAAACAGATATACATGCTGGTCCACAGAAGGTGCAGCTGGTCCCAACAATGCCAGCTCCTCCTGGAATCTCCGGATAGCCTCTGAGACTAGTACATCCTCGAATCCAGCCTCAACAAAATCTCGCAGTTTCTCTCTCCTCAGTGAGGCAGGGTAGATATGCTCTCTGATCATGGTCCGCATCTGATCATAACTGTCAACCTGTGCTCGTACAAACCTCCACCAGTGTTGTGCTAAGTCTCTGAACAGAGTCTGTACTAACTCTATCTGCCTATCTGTTGGACATCTAATGGACTCCAGAGCTGAGTCCACAAGTCCAATCCACAGCTCAACCTCGAGCCCCACCTTCCTAGAGAAAGGGGGTACACCTATCTGGTGAAATGCCTTCAACCAAGTGTCTGGTCTAGGCCCTCTATGCTCCTTTGTAGCTCGAACAGTCTCAGCTACAGGTGCCGGTGCAGTTGGCACCTGTGTAACCCCATAGGATCTCTCAGATGATCCCTCATGTACTAGTAGATCCGGGATAGGTCTACCCGCTCTGACAGCCTCCTCTACTCGCCGGATATACTCACGAAACTCAGGTCCTCCCATGGAGACATAATCCGAGTCATCTGACTGGACTCGCTGTGGACCCAGTCTCTCAGCTACGCCGTTCCCAGTCTCAGGAACGACACTCTCAGCAACGTCTTCGTGAACCTCTTTCGCTGCACGTGGATCTACAGCGGAAGTCCTACCCCGTCCTCTACCTAGAGAGGGTCTACCTCTACCTCGTCCAACTACAGGTAAAGCTCCAGTCTTAACCATTTGCAGATGACGTAAACCTAACTTATAAGGCTATATATGCCATATGTATAGATATATAACAGATCAATCACAACAGAATATCTATATATATCTATATTGTCGAGATCTTCAGAGGGGCGATGGCTCACGTACACAATATCCCAAAACATTTTGTACTCATTTCAAAACCAAAACCTTTTGAAAAGTCAGACCCCTTTCGGGTTCCGTATATTTATCTATTCAAACTTTATTGCAGATTACTAGTGCCATTGTTGTCAACCTGGGCTCTGATACCAACTTTGTAACACCCCAAATCCGTAGGACTCGGAGTGCTACTGGGCTAGGATCTCACAATGGATCCTGACCTTAGCCTGACAACAAGTTCACGGAATCTTACAACAAGGCACCAATAGATGAAAACCAAAATATAAAACTGGTATAAAAGTACCAAAAGGTTTATACAACGCTGTTGAGTACAAACAAAACATAACGTATATACATGGTCAAAAATATCCCGTAGCCCACGAGTACGACCCCAGTGTACGGAGCCCTCAGCAGATCGCCCGCTCTAAATCACTCTAAAGCTCTCCTATCCTGCAAATTATCTACAACACGGTATAAAACCGTTAGCTAACCATACACATATATAAGAATATGCAGGAGCACAAACACACATCAAAAAGTACTAAACACCTCATCATGTTATCACGCATTTACCCGGTTTATTATCTTTATAATCATAGTCCAACACTCAACTTATATATATAAATATCTCAATATGAACGTATGTGACACGAGGAATATAACCCTCGCCTCTCGGGAATGGGGCCAACTGGAGTGGTGATCCGGTCCCACCTCCCGTGTACCTTATGGGAGTTGTAAGGTATCCAACCCACTGAACCATATTGGCCTGCCCGTAGAGTACCTCTAGACTCCCAGCGGGATGAAAGGACAAGTTGTCACGGCCCTACAATGGGCAATCAATAGACCATAGGTCGGTAATAACAATATCATAACATGGGCTATCAAGCATATACACACACCACTCATGCACACATCCAATATAAAGATGGCAGCTAAGTAAGTCCTATGGACTTACCTCAACCTCGGAAGTCTCAACCTCAATCGGATCCGCTCTGAAGATCAACTCGGCCTAAGCAAGATATACAACATATCACACTCATATCCGTAATACGGGTCACACCTAGACCCAAGGGATCCCTAAGGATCATATTCCAACTCGTAACTTTAAATCCGGAACCGGTATAACCGGTACCGTACTCACTCTCGGTCCAACCTCGTACTCATACCTAGCATTCTACTAGACCGCTCATACTAAGAAAGGAAAGGACCTACCTTACTCAAGGTAGAACCAGAACAAGACGCACCTGCGTGAAGGAGAGACGCAGGGACAGAACACAAGCGACCGCAGGCGCGGCGGCACTCAGCCGCGGGGCGGTGACACGGGCCGCTGGCAATGCTGGCACGGTGCGGGCGCTGCGGCACAGGTGCCGCGGGGGCGGGGGCTTCTGGCCGCGGGGCGGCGACAACCCAGGAAGTTATCCCGCGGCTTCTCTTCGGCTCTTCTCGTGATCAAATCACGTCTTCACTCATCCAAAGTTACATACAAGTATATACATACATAAACCCACATCAATACACACCTATATATGCATCTAAACCTAAGCTAAGGAGATGGAATCAAGGAAAGGAAAGAGAGGAAGCAAGATCACTTACCACCTTGGGAGTTCTAGGCTGCAAGGGGAGACCACACACCTTAGTTGCTGGCTTCCAAGCTCAGCATACATCATCCATCCACCACTAACACAAGTTACACTCAAAACTCTTCCAAAGCCAAAAGAGAACAAAAACAAGATCAAGGAAGGGCAAGGGAGCAAGGAGGCAAGCAAGGCGTGAGAGTTGGGAATAAAGATGAAGAAGGAATCCTTGATCAGCTAAGGTAAGGAATAAGAAGAGTAAAGGGTAAAGCACAGGTCAAAGGAGTCAACAAAGCCGGTTGCAGCCGCCGGAAACCGCAGGGGCGGCAGCCAGGGCTGCAGGGGCGGCACCATGTGGCCGCGGTTGCGGCTGGCCAATCTCGGCCCAAAGGCAATCTCGGCTATGGTCCGATCTCGGTCCGAAAGACTAAGGCTCTTACAATAACATGGTTCCCTAATTGCAAGAAATTTTCTCCAATGACATTTCGTAATATTTGCATTCAGATCCTCAGCAATTCCCAATTCATTCAACTCCTCAAAACGAAAAAACTTAGGAGCTTCAAATGCTAATTTAGAAAGACAAGTATGGTTCGACTTACCATTTCCCGGGATGAGGGGTATCATCCTCGGGGGTAAGGTAGGCTCGGGTTGCTTTTGAGAGCGCCTAGTGGGGCTGCCACCGGTGAGTGAACGCTTCAAATGGTTCTTGATTTTTTGAAATTTCCGACCGAACAAAATTTCGGGTGGCCGACCGAGATTTTTGGAAAAACTCGCCTCAGACTGTTTCGACCGGGATGTGAGAAATCGGTCAATTTATTGCTCATTTTTTTCACACACTATGCTCCTTATGATCTTTAGCACAATATACTTCAATGAAATGAAGGATTTTTGAGGTTTTATGAATTTGGGATTTTTGGGTTAGGGTTTATGTTTGCGGGTAAAGGTAAATTTATAGAAAAAATAAGTATTCATAAACCAATTTGGTTTATGTATACGGGCAAGAAGTCAGTGTACATGGTGCCCAGACATGAAGTCTAAGGCGTAAAACAAAGAAATCTCAAAATCCAAGATCACAAGGCGGACATGCAAGTCCCCAACTAGACCCAAATACCCGTAATAAAATGATACATATAAATCATACATTCATAATCTGCTAGATCATACTCAAGAGGCCCATCCACCTTCGGCAAAGCCATCAGCAGATGTGAACCAAGAGAGCCAAGCGCAACTAACTCCATCAAGATAAGACATCCCCCACCTTCGGCAAGGCCATCAGCAGGGAAGAGGTCAAACCTGGGAAGAGTGTCATCATCAGTCATGATATCTCTCATGTCAGCACTAAACATCAGTGGTTTACACACCAACTCTAGAAAGGAACTTCTCATGGAGGAGTCTAAAAACATGGGATCTAAAAAGCCGAACCAAAACGTCAATAGGAATCCTATTTCCGTTAAAAACCAAGGCATTCCTAGAATGCCATAAATAATATACCGTAGATGAGAGGGCGTAGATCCTCTGACTACTCGTCCAGCCTCTTCCAATAGCCGAAAGTCTCAACCACTCAAGAGATGATGCGATAGAAGTCAAGCTACAAGACATGCCAAATCCATTACAAACTTGTTTCCAAACCTCTCTGGCATACGTGCATCCAAAGAAAAAGTGGTCATGTGACTCACTAGCACCTATGCACCAGCTGCAAGTCGGATCAATGTCAGGAAAAAACAACCTATCTCTCGTGGAGAGACGTCTAAGGATGCCCATCTAGAGAATGAAGCAATGTTTCGGCGTATTCCCCGAATCCCAAACCAATTTGTACCAGTCCACAGTATGTTCATGCTCTCCAGATATATCATATGCTCGAGTCACCGAGAATTTCTCTCCATGGCACCAGGAATCAAGAGTCTTTGTTAGACTCATAGTCGGATCCATGTGTCTGAAAGTCTCATCTCTCGCTCTGAGGATAGCCTTGATAAGAGGTGAGTCACGTATGTGAGCCACCCAATCGCAGGGCTCAGTCACATGGAGATAACGGTGGTGTTTCCATGTGACCCAAAGGCTATCACGGTTGGTATGGATTTTTTGGTAATGCTTGGACATAAAGGCCAAGTTTCGTGCACGAAGATAAAAAAGGCCAAGACCTCCTTCTTTCTTCGGCAAGCAGACCCTGTTCCAAGCAACTCTCGGCCAACTCCAAAGGAAACTCCTGCATAACCCAATCAGACGATCCGTGACAAGGCCTGGAATAGGAAGAATGGAAAGCCAGAAGCAAACGTTTCCCTGAATGACAGCATGTATCAGCTCAAGGCGACCAGCGAAGGACAAATGCCTCTTGTTCCAAGCGCTGATATGTCTCCCAATGCGCTCGATAGGGGGGGAATAATCAACCATCTTAAGCCGGTGTGGTGCCACCGGAATGCCCAAATAACGGAAAGGGAACTCACCAGCAGCTAGGCCGGAGAACTGTATCAAATCAGCAGCCTCAGTGGTGGGAACGTAAGCAAGGTAGATAGAGGACTTGGACAGGCTAAGAGAAAGCCCCGAGATCCTATTGAATCGGCGAATACAACCCAATCAGATATCCACAGAAGCCCTATCACCACGACAGAATAAGACAACATCATCAGCATACATCGGGTGAGCAATACAGAGACCTCTGCAATGTTGGTGGAACTAGAACTTAGGGTTTGTAGTTTCACGGCGGATCATCCTAGATAAGAACTCCATACTTATAACAAATAAGAGAGGGGAAAAAGGGCATCCATGGCGAAGACCCCGTCGACCCCGGAAGTGGCCATGTGAAGTCTTGTTAACCCGGATGGAGTAGGACGCCTTAGTGACACACTCCATCACCTAGTCAATGAACCTGGTCGGAACAAGAGCTCCGTCATAGCATACCTCATAAAATCCCAAGAAATGGTATCATAAGCCTTAGCCAAATCAATCTTCATGAAGCACCTCTTAGTATCTCTCTGGACGTTATATCTCCGGAGAAGCTCCTGGACAAGGAAGATGTTGTCGGACATCAATCTCCCCGGAACAAAAGCAGACTGCGCGGGATCAATCTGATATCCAAGGCAAGATCCAAGTCGGTTCGCCATGAGCTTGGTGATGATCTTGTACACCATGTTGCAGAATGAGACCGGCCTAAAATGCTCAACCCGAGAGGGGTTATCCACCTTACTAATCAGGGACACAAAAGTATGGTTGATTTGGCAGAGAAGTTTTCCGTTAACGAAAAACTCCCGAACGGCAGCACACACCTCCGGACCCGTGGTCTTCCAAGTGGACTTGAAGAACTTGGAGTTTTAGCCATCGGGACCGGGGGCTTTGAGATCCCCGATCGACCAAAGTGCCTCCTTAATCTCCTTGAAGGAGACCATCTCAACGAGGTGGGTACTATCATCAGCAGCAACACAAAGGCCATCAGCAAATCAATCTATCGGAGCAACCTCCACCGGGTAGGCAGTGCCAAAAAGGCCCTGAAAGAAATCAACAAATCTTCCGGCCACCTCCTCAAGAAAGGAAGTGGTCGAGTCATTAGGGAGCTTGAGCGACGGGATGAAATCCCGCCGCCCATTGGCCTTCATAATGCCATGAAAGTAAGAAGAAACACGATCACTATTAAGGATGTACCTGGCCTTAGCTTGCTGGCTAAAGAAGCTCCTCTCGGCCGCATTAAGTCTACGGGTCTTGGTCTTGAGATCCAACAGCTCGGTCGTGATAGACTCGGATTGTGGGTCAAGGCGAAGACGCTCAAGACAGTCGGCATACACCTCATTGGCCGCTTTGGCCTTCTCTGCAATAGGAGCAAAATGTCGTCTATTGAGACCTCTAAGTGGCCCCTTAAGGCACCGCAAGAGGGCACAAAGGCGAAACTAGTAAGTACCCCTAAGGTGACACACCCAACTCTTCTTGACAACACTTTGGAACTTTTCATGGTGAGTCCACATCTTGAAGAATTTAAAGCTAGGTTTGCCGGTAAATGGTCGGTGGATAACATGGGCAATCGCCGGTTTATGGTCCAAAAATTGCCACATATTAGGGAAAGTCGCCCTACAGTGACTCCTCGCTCTAGCCACTCATGATTGACCATCTGATAAGATTAGGTTTTATGTTTGGGGAGAAGGTTTTGATGTGTTTTTCGTGAAATTGGTTGAGGAAATGAATTTGGGTGATGATTTGTGGTAGAATATGGGAAGAATGAATGAATTTGATGGAGTATTGAGGGAAATAGGTATTTTGGGTGAAATTTGAAGGTTTGGAGGCTATGGAGGTTAAGGGTTGAAGAGTGAAGAAGGAAGAAGAAAAAGTGTTTTTGAACCCGACTTTTGCCTTATCTCGGTCAAAATTTCGGCCGAGATTTTCGAGTTGGGACCGAGATTTTTACTCCGTCAGGCAAACATAGGTATCTCGGCGAGATTTTTCTGTCTCGGTCCGAGATTTGGCTATTGTTTTAATCTCGGTCGGCTTGGGTATGATCTCAGTCCGAGATCATTCCAAGGGTGACCGAGATTTTCATCTTCGCCTCAGTTCGTTCTTTTTAATTACAGTGAAATTAAAATAAATAATTTAAATAAAAAAAATTTAGATTCTAAATTTTATGTCCCTTTAAAATTAAAGTTTGTAAATGTAATAGGGAAAATGGAAAATTTGTAAATATCTTGTGCCGAATTTGTAAATCGGTCGAAAAAATCTTACGTGACATGATTTAGGACGTGATGTGTCATGCTGAAGGTTTATTAATTATAACAGGATTTATTTTATAAACGTAAAAGTGGTAAATTTGTAAATAAGTTGAAAAAAATCCTATGTGACATGCCATAAAACGTGATGTGGCATGTTGAGTGCTTATTAATTCTAATAGGCACTATTTCATTAAAAAAAAAAAAGAGAATTGCTGCATTGGGGCTCTATACTATTGTTTGTAACCAGGTGCCCTCTATTGCTAGTAGCCTAGTGCTCTCGGTTGCCGATATCCCGGTGTGTAAGTAGTTGGGGGTCTGTGTCTACTACCCTGAGCTTTGGGGTGGAAGAACCTCTTTGCTGGTGGAGCTCCTCCTGGGCGACATAATGTATCCCTATGTCCTAACTTGTCGCAAGCAAAGCAGGTAATCGGCGGCCTCTGACACTAGGCTCGGAGATGTCCAGGCTAGCCACAGTTGTGGCACTAGTGTCCGGAATCTAGCACTTGAGTCCTCAGTGGGAATCTAACTCTCCCGTAGGTCGGGACTTCAGTATGACTTGCAAAACCGCCACCGGAACTAGAGTGTCCGACCTTATGTCTTTTATCGGACCCTCCTGACTGAACTACTCTCCGGTGAATGGTCGGTCTCTCTCATAGGCGGCATCCCTATCTTGATAGTCCAATAGTGTCTTACAACGGAATCCAACTAGGTAAAATCGGATATCCACTCTCAGTCTCAACGAAAAGAGGTACACATCCTGCTCTTCCAGAGGGGCAGTTGGTCCGCCAGCTCCTCTCCAAACCTCTGGATGGCCTCAGATATAGGCATGTCCTCAAACCGTTTCTCAAGGAAGTCTTGTAGTCGTTCCCTCCTAACAGTTGCAGGTCAGAAGTGTCCCATGATCAAGTCTCTCATCTGGGTGAAGGTAGTCACTCCTCTGCGAACTGTCCTCCACCAGTAATATGCTTGTTCCCGGAACAGTGTTTGTACTAACTCCACATGTCTATCATCAGGACAGCGTATCGACTCAAGAGCAGTCTCTACGTGTCCCAACCAATGCTCCACCTCTAGACATAACGTCCCATTGAAGGTAGACAATCTTTGATGGTTGAAAGTCTTCAACCAATCGTCTGGTCTAGGCTCCTATGGTTCCTCTCTAGCTTGGATGTCGTCCACTACTCTCTCTTGTCGGGTCCTTGCCGAGGTCACTCCTTGTGACACCGTAGAGGATCTAGCTGATGTGAGCAGGACTAAAGCTTCCCTACCCCTCAAAGTTGCCTCAACTGCCTTTCTTACATAGGCTCTTAGCTATGTGGCGCTCATCACAACACACCCTGACGCCGATGACCTAGTCTTGCGAGATCGGGACAATCCTGTGGCACCCCTCCTAGGCTCGGGGTAGCACTCTTAGCAACTTCCTCTACTGCATCGGCCCTAGCATGGGCCTCCACATTGGCCTCTACATTGGTCTCTATGTTGGCCTCGACATCGGTCTCCACACTAGCCTCAATATCGGCCACTATCTCTTCTCTTGGTGGTGCAAGTGGGGCAGCTGGCTCTCGGACTCTAGCAATTGGGGGTCTACCTCTGCGTCTTGGTGCCATAATTGCTATTGTTGCG
The DNA here is from genome assembly GCA_002319775.1 of Fagopyrum tataricum. Taxonomy (NCBI): domain Eukaryota; kingdom Viridiplantae; phylum Streptophyta; class Magnoliopsida; order Caryophyllales; family Polygonaceae; genus Fagopyrum; species Fagopyrum tataricum. The sequence continues at coordinate 24,226,213 of CM008280.1, forward strand.
GAGTGAAGAGGTGGACCACCTGTTCCTCTACCCGTAGTGGGTGTTCTGCTATCAGGCGCCATCTGTACAAGACGGGCGACTAAGATTAGTATCATTACATTTCTAAGTACAAAGGCATACTAACTTATTACTACCAAGATCTACAGAGTGGGCGGTGGTTTCCGTACCACTACCCAACCCGACTAAGAAAGAACTAAAATTTGAATTCATTTTGGAAAACCTTATTCTTTTTCGGGTTTTGTTTATACTTGGCCTTTTTTGAAGATTGTGAGTTCCATTGTTGTCAACCTAGACGTCTCATACCATGTTGTAACATCCCAAATTTTAAAAACTCGGCGTTTCTGACTAGGACCTCATAGTGGGTCCCGACCTTAGTTTGACTGCAATAGCAACATACCTTGCAACAAGGCACAAATATTATAGAGTCAAAATCCTTAAAAGAAGAACAAGTTTAAATATAACAGACTCTAGACGCGTACGACAACCAACAACGGAAAGGAAATAAAGTCTACTGCAAGAATAATAAAAGAACCAAGACGCCCACGAACTCCTAGTACGGAAATCCCAGCTAACCACTACATTCCCGAATTTTTTGTAGAGATCTAACTTGAAAAGTCTAACAACACGGTAAAATCGTAGCTGCAATTCTAATACTAAGGATACAAGGGCATAGTCACAAACAAGGAATTATAGTAAATCACTCAACATGTAGCAAACAATGTCCCGGTTCTTAGCTTTTCTGTTGGTGGAATTTGCCATCCTATTGTTAAATTTTAATGGTAGCGCGAGGGTTGCCCAAACCTCGCCCCCTTCCCCATGAATCAATAGGACTGGTTTCGATGCATATCCCCCGTATACACTACTGGACCGGTCACGGGGAATCTTCCGGCACCATCGGCCCGGACAGAATGCTACGGCTCATTATAATACACTTGGACCTCTCTTTAGAAAAATAAAGGAAATGGTCTAGTTCGTTTATTTTATTTAACACGCATAAGACACACTATCCTAGTACACACTCAATATTATCATGGTAGCTAAGTGAGTCCAACGAACTCACCTTGTCCGTACTTGTTTCTAATGTTATTTGTGATGTGTCAATCAGTGATCCCGAATCCTGAGCAAGATATATTAACCCTTAGTACTCCTCGATATACAATTCTAATCAATTAGGGTATGATACCTAGCATCGATACCATGACGCTTTCTACGACTTGGTTCGCGAACTCAGACGTCCATTCCATATTCTCGTATCGTCATTACAATCATTTCACTTATCATCCCGCTATCTTGGATGTCCCGTATTTTTTCTATTGTTATCCATCATCTTAAAAACTCATAGTCCTTGTCCGATTTCCATCACTGAAATAATATTCTCTAAATTTGTTCCAATTTCCATCATTCTGATCATTCTATACTAATGCCGCAAACATAAATCACATCAACCTTTCATTCCATAACTTAAGTATCATCAACTAATTACTAACTAATTTAATTATCGAATCGAAAATTATTATTTATTATGGAAAATTAATTTAATGAAAATAACCGAAAGGTCGGGTCTCTAGTCTAACCGGAACGGGATTAGTAGCAAGTTTAACAGCATTTGATGGCACCATATGGCGTCGGCTGGTAATATGGAAGGTCACGGGTTCGACTCCCCTGGCTGGAGTTGGGACCGATTTAAGTGAGGTAGCTCGGGGCCTGTGGTCGGGATTAAGAATCCCACGGGTGACAGATAAAACACGTTATGGAGTAGCAGATACAACTAGTTGTGGGTTCAAGTCTCTAAACAGGCAAAAAACAATAAGTAGCCGGGATTTAAAGAGCACAAGGGTCGAAGGATCGAAACTCACAAAGAGTGACAACGCGGCGTCCAACAGCAGTGGAGACGAGGAGGTCGCGTGTTCGATCTTTCTAGTGTACACAAGGACTCCGTCTTATAGCTTCAGGCCTGGCTCGCCCCTGCCATTGACACCCGGTTAACGCCCGAAGCCTTTTTGCGGAACTACGTACCGACAACTCAAACGGAAAAAGAAGGTAAGATCGAGAGAGTTACCTTACCCGTTCCTGTGGTGTTTTCCGGCGAGGTTCGGCTTGGTTGCTAGGTCCGACTCCGGTGATCACGAGTGGTACGTTTTGAAGGGGGGAGGAAGATGGGAGCGCACGGTGAGAGATGCAATATTAGAGAGATGACGGGAAGATAAGAGCAGGGAGTTTAGAGGCGGGAAGTTGCTGGAGTGGTTGTCGAGGAAGGGATTTGTCGGAGTGGCTTAATAGCTGGGAAAACGTCGGGGTCGAGAGGGAGTGTAGATGCAGTAGTGGGGTGGCTCGTTGAATGGTGTCGTATTCTGGCGTTCACGTTTCAACGGTTGCCGGAGTTAATGCACTTTAACTCCTCCGTTGACCATTGAAGAAGGCATAGAGGAAAGTAGAAGGCAGAAGGCGGAGACTGGTGGAAGACGACGTCGTTCCATTCCGAAGGAGAAAAAGGCGGGAATGGCTGGCATCTTTGGGTTGCCCCAAAATGGCTAACCGGCCCAAGAGAAGCAAAGCAAAGGCCGGCCCATGACTAGGAAAGGGGGAGTTGGACCGGGAGGGGATGGGCCTTTCTATCCAAGTGTGTTTGTCAATTGGGCCTGTTTATGCCGGTCCGGTTCAAGAATAAATCCAACAGCAAGGGCCTGGTTTGGTTCAACATTAAAAGGAGATTGGGTCGGTTGGCCCAAAGGTCACTTGATCGGTTTGGGTCTATTTGGCTTATGCAGACCAAGGACGTATAGAGAAATGGGTAATCAGGAAGGCGTTTGATGATGATGAGAAGCCATATTTGTCAAATGTATGAATATCTCTCCCTCTCCTCTTCTTTATTTATGGTCATACTAATCCCTCACCAGAGATCACCATTTTCACTCCGAATGACTTGATCTTCCGAGACATGAGAAACATGGGCGTGCTTGCCCTGATGGTAGTCACGTCATATGTCTCGACGTGGTATATTACATCTTCTAAGGCATCAGTGCCATCCTGCACCGTGAAATTAAACTCGTGGTGGACAGTCCCAAGGTAATCCGCAACTTCTCTCCCAGCCTTGAGATCCGGTGAACCTTGTAAATTTAATTAACAGTGAGTGAACATCTTTTAAATAGAAACTAAGGTGGGAAGACAAATGAGACTTGCCTTTAAACCAACACAGAACGAATGAAGTTTGGTGCCGGCCAAGTAGCGGGTGGTAACCGCGGGAACAAGAGATAATCCAAGCCTCTAGACAAAAGAACTCCAAATGGAACATCAGTCATGAGTCTCTTTGTCACGGGCTACATCATCACCCAATCCAAACCACAATTAGTGAATTAGTGCAATGAAAAACCTGAAAGTACGAGATAATACCTTCTTAAAAGCACGTCTGAGAGCAAGGGGATTACAAGGGGTGGTGGGGACAGCTTCAGAAAACCACGGTGTGTTATACCAACGTTGAAGACTCCCGGTTTTGCTCGAGTAGAGATGACCCGGTGGAAAGCACTGAAAGTGCTCACAATCATCCTTCAGAGCCTTCAAATCTGATGAAATCCATATCAATCCTGAAGACAAACTTTTCAGTTGAATCCACATACTAAAAAATACACTTATGCATGAAGAAGCTAGGATTCTATGGATAAATCAAACGGCTACCATCTAGGCCCCAGCCAATGTAGAGGGAGTTGACACCAATGGCATCACGAGCAGCAATGAAGCTGTTATCTCGTTTGTTGAGCAACACGAAAGAGAAAACTCCGTCCAGCATGTCAATGAAGAAATTAAACTTTTACCAAGTTCTCTTTACATTTATTTTTTTATTTTTTTTTAAACTTATATAAAAAAAATTATAGAGAACCTACATATTTTAGCTATATCAAATACCCTCTCGATCTAAAATATTGAAAATATCAAAATGGATTTTCTTAAAGTACTAATTTATTTTTTAATAGAATGAAGAAATTAAACACATTTTTATAGTTATATATATATATATATATATATATATATATATGCAAAATAGCATATTCAAAATTAAGTAATAATTATCTTTTAATAGAAGGAAGAAATTAAGTAATATTAATTTCTTCACTGTTAAGCTCCTCATAAACAATGAAGAAATTAAGTTCAGATCTACAAAATATTTCCACCCCTTCTGATGTTCTTACAATACAAAAGCTATGCGTTGGAAAGAAAATAGGAAAGAGAGCAGGAGACTTGCCTGCGAGAGAGCTCGAGGACACGGCTCCTTTGTGCCTGAGAGTCGTCGGTGCAGCCCAACGTAAAAATGAGAAGTGGATTCCTTTCTTGGCCAGCAGTGTCCCAAATTCTAGCGGTGTTAATCCCAGACAAACACGGATATATCCTTCCAAGCTCAAGTTTCAGAAGCTTCCATCTTTATTACCAGCTTTAACTTAGGATTAACGCGTTTCTTACCTACTAAATTAAACCTACAAAAGTGGAAATGAGAAGTAGATACCTTTCTTGGCCAGCAGTGTCCCAAATTTGAGTTTTGACGACCTTATCAACAACATGAATGCTACGAGTAGCGAATTCAACACCAATGGTGGATTTAGACTCAAGGCTGAACTCATTGCGAGTGAATCCAGAGAGGAGGTTGGATTTACCGACACCGGAGTCCCCGATCAACACCACCCTGAAGAGGTAATCGTAATCGTCATCTGCTCTGAACCCCATCTGCTTGTTTTCTGCAGGTAAGAAGAAGGAAGTTCCTCAGATCTGAAAGCAGGAAGCTTACTAGCAAAGTTGCAAGTAGAGTATCTTCGAGAGAGAGAGTGTGTGGGTATGGATCTGGAGAGCGGTGGGAAGAGAGAGAAAACATAGAAATAGGGAAACGAGGGAGATCAGATTTGATGGGATTACCGATTACGGTTACTTTACAGTTTCGCTTAACATCAAAAGAATCAAAACGCTTACTTTCCTTAAATCAAAACGAGAGAGCTCGAGCACATCTTCTAATTTTTGTGAAAAGAGATTTGTAGAGACAACGTAAAAATGTTTGCACTTGCTTCTGCCTTGCCTTGCCCTATTTATGGGGGATATGGATCCCTATTCCCTCTTTTTTTTTGCCTTCCCTCTTTACTTTAATCCATGCCTTGATGAAAATCAAAACGCTTACTTTCCCTCTTTATTTTGCTGGAGTTTTTTTGTTTTTTTTTAATCTCTGATTTCATTTTGTTAACATGTTTTACGATGATCTGGATGGAGATTTTCGATTTTATTTTTGTTAATAAAATCAGAAAATGTTTTCTGAAAAATCAAATCAAGAAAGCAGAAAATGGGTTTAGGAAGTAGAACATAGCTTCAAACAGATTTAATTTTACAACAAAACAGACCAAACATAAAAAGATTCCATTACTCCAAGACCCAAATTCAATCACTTCATGGGTTATTATTACCCTTCAAAAAAAGGAAAAAGCAAATGCACGGGTAATTATTGTGTAGGGTTTCAACTGTACGTTATACAAAAATGGTATAAAAAATAAATTTTGAAAACCCTCGACTGAACTGAACTACCCAGATAAGGCAAATATATAAATGAGCAGGATGGACCATATACAATTTATAAAAAAAGTGACATTTGCCAGCCATAACTATTTAAGACGTACATGTCTACATGTGTAAGACGTACATGAGATCATGAAGATACTTGTTTGTTAGAGCAATTTCATGTCTACATGTGTAACTTGTTGAGCAATCTCGGGTAACAGTTACTGAGACGTCTTAGTTGTTAGAGCAATCTCCTCCCCCTTGTCCTTTTAAAATGATTCTCATAACTGGTGAAAGTATTACAACATTCTTCCGGCCAAACCATTAACTCCTCTCCACATGCCAAACGAAGACATTAAAAAACATGAAAAACGATAGTCGGCATCTTTCGTCGTATGAGTAAATGTGGTTTTTATCAAAAAAAAAAAATGACAAAATTTTCAATTAAAAAAGTATTGAATGAACATACCTAATTTTTTTGTGACTAAATCAATTGTGAATAATATCATACTTAAATTTATTTTGTATGCAAAAATAAATAAAAAAATATATGATTTAATTTATATTTATTTGAAAATCACTGTTAGACAGGTTTTTTTTAGTGTTAAATATAATTTGATTTAGCAAAATCTAAAAAAAATGTATGAGTTTGTTGATTTTAGATTAAAATTGTTCTAAATCTATTTAAGTTTACAAATTGGTTGTTTTAGCTTTAACAAAATAGTTAAAAATATATAGTTGTCAAACAATAACTAAAAAGAATGATTTGATTATAGGAAAATTTTCCAGCAAAATAAGATTATAGAAAACAATATAGAGTGGTTAATGATAATTGCATATGAAATAGACGTATACAAAGCAAAAAATAAGACCGTGTGATAATTCAAACCAAACATACCACACCGTCCATAAGTCATTGATATTCATCATGCAGAACAAAGTTTTTAACTTGAAGCATGAAAATTAATTAATACAAGGGTCCACAGTTTTACTCTGCTGGTCTACGTACATCAACAAAGCAAAATTTCACTTAAATGACCAACTGTACTAATTTTATGCAGAATCCTTTATTGTACAGCAATAATTATTTGAGCATCTTATAAATCGAAACATGTTATTGGTAAGATAGTTTGTTATGGGAAGAAGTAGCTAGAAAAATTAAAAAGAGGATCATGCTTGAGGACACTACCACCTAACTTTAACAGATCATTTACAAAACAATAATTCATCTTCTGCAATTGGATCATCTAGGGCGGGACATGGGACGTGATGGGACTGATTGAGACCATCTCACGTCCCATTCCGGACATTATATATGGAACGGGATCGGGACGGCCTTGAATTTTTTTACTAAAAATCGTTGGCTCTATCCCTGTTTAAACCGGGATGGGACGGGACTAATCTATATAAAATTTATTTTCGCCTTTTTGGTTTATAACTAACAATTTACGAAAATAAATATTTGTTGATATCCTTAAAACGAAAGACATCAAAATCGATAGTCACAACAAGGATTACAAAACATAATTAACTTGTTAAGTCTAAACATCCAATATAAAATATAAGAACAAAATTACATAATTGTCATTACTTCTTAAACGATGTCGCAACTGAGTTCAATTTTCATTTTCCCTTTGTAGATGAATTTACACAATTGTTAATTTATAATAACAAAAGTATATAATTATCACTCCTCGTTAGGTTTATATATTTTATTATTTAATTTATATTTAAATTTTAATATATGCGGAACAGGACAGGCCTTGCGTGACGAAGAAGGTAAGACTCATATCCCGTCCCGTAATATTTTTGGTTGGACGGTTTGGGACGGGATTTGAAATTTTTAGATAAAAACTATCGGGATTGGACAGAACCGAAACGGACCCAGGATTTACGGGATTTGTGCCCAGATCTAGTATCATCAGTCTATCACGACACCTTGGCAAGGATTGCGAAGTCATATTCACATTAAACTATGTGAATAGTCAGGATCATATTATAATACAATTCAAGCTAGTGAGCCATGTGCAAATATCTTTGAATGCATGTCAGACTAACATTGTGTGACATCAACACAGATCAACTTAAGATAAGGTTAATGATCCCATTAAGTTTCTCCATTAGTATCCCACACGATGGGATTTTGAGGTAATCATCTGACTAAGTTCGAACAACAAGTCAGTGAAACAAACAACATTAAATTAAGTTTCTCCATTAGTATCCAATTAAATTTCTCCATTAAATTTAAAAATTTTAGACTACATTAAATTTTATGGTAATCATATGAAGTATTAGAAGATCCTCCAGCCTTTGAAAGTTAGGGTCATCATGGTGGTAGAAGGCAATAGAACTAGTTATCCTGAAGCTGTATGAACGTATAATCAGGTGCTACTAATGGTTTTTTTTTTTATCAAATGTTTATTTTACGTTTTCTAATAATGCATTAATAATTAATAGTGAATTTATGAATTCAAAGTAATATGAGATACTTCAATATTTATATATACTTATCAATGAATCGGTGATATCATTGTCACCTCGATTAGGATTACATAAGTTCACATGCATTTAGTAAAACAAAACTAGTTATATTAACCTCATAAATACATATAGAAACTTTTCAATTAATCAATGCTATATAATTTCTTAACCAGATAAGCTTTCCTTTGATCTCCCTAATATTTAAAAATGGTTAAATTTAGCAAGTATGTACTTTTTTTTTATAGGGGTACAAAGTATGTAATTTTTATTTGTAGAAAAATGCTTCCTTTAAAAAGTCATAGAAAGAAGGAAAAAATACAATACCTAACTTTCAATATCCAACCTTTCTCGTGTACAGATGCGGGGTTGAGGCCGCAAATTACTAGATCTAGATTGAAGCCCTTCAACGACCTTCCAATGGACGAATTCCTTTGGCAAAACACACGAGATCAGAAACTTGGAAACAAAAGAAATGACAAATGGGACAATGGAAGAAAAGAGACTGGAATGGACGTGATTAGTGTAGTAGGAGTAGATCCAAAAGAACTGAAACTCTCTCACTAGAACCTTGATCAAATTGATCAAAATCCAAGCAAGATGTTGTCTTCAAACCTTCTTTCTGTAACCTTACACACGCCTTCTATATCAAGACAAGCATAAAGAGAGACTAGAATCGACTAGGAGCACCAATCTCTCAAGAGATTAACACGCACAAGCACAATCTAGCAAAAACTCACAACAATTCAATCAATGGCTCACTTTATTGATTGAATTTTTTGAACAAGAACACAAGGCTCTCTAAATGACGGTTTTCAATGCTTCTAATATATAGCAAATCCAAATTAATTACCTCTTCTTCCTTGCTCTTGCATGGAGATATCCCACGTGTGAATGGAGCATTTCCTATGTTCAAAGGGGTTGGAATGATCATCAAAGTAAATAAGGTAGCCTTAGTCGCAAATGGGTTACAACTATCCTCTTTAGGTGCTAAGGATAATGACAAGCTAAACAGTTTTTCTTGGAATGCTCTTGCCTTTGATGTGGGGCTGAGGCCGCAAATGACTAGTTCTAGATTTGAGCCCTTCAATGACCTTCTCATGGACGAATTCCTTTGACAAAACATACAAGATCGGAAATTGGAAACTATAGAAACGACAAATGAAACAATGGAAGAAAAGAGAATGGAATGGACGTGATTAGTATAGTAGGAGTAGATCCAAAAGAAGTGAAACTCCCTTACTAGAACCTTGATCAGATTGATCAAAACCCAAGCAAGATGATGTCTTCAAACCTTCCTTCTATAACCTTACACACGCCTTCGATCTATGCCAAGACAAGCACAAGGAGAGGCTAGAATCAACTAGGAGCACCAATCTCTCAAGAGATTAACACGCACAAGCACAATCTAGCAAGAAATCACAGCAATTCAACCAATGGCTCACTTTATTGATTGAATTTTCTGAACAAGAATACAAGGCTCTCTAAATGATGGTTTTCAATGCTTCTAATCTATGGCAAATCCAAATTAAGTGCCTCTTCTTACTTGCTCTTGCTGGAGATATCCCACATGTCAATGGAGCATTCCCTATGTTCAAAGGGGTTGGAATGATCATCAAAGTAACTAAGATAGCCTTAGTCACAAATGGGTCACAACTAGCCTCTTTAGGTGCTAAGGATAACGGCAAGCTAGACACTTCTTCTTGGAATGCTCTTGCCTTTGATGCGGGGTTGAGGCCCCAAATGACTAGATCTAGATTTGAGCCCTTCAATTCAATGACCTTATAATGGACAAATTCCTTTGATGAAACGCACGAGATCAGAAACTTTGTGAAGTACATTCCCGATATGCAAGTTGATCATCAATATGTTAGTTTTTTCTTAATATCCGTTTCGGGACCAACCGACATGGATGACACAAGTTCAGTGAATCACACACATAGGGTCACGGAATTCCATCATCAAACCAAATGACAATAGGATGAGTAACCCGTTAATTTATATAGTAGTCTCATGAACTAATGTGTTATCGATATGAGACATATTTCTTTCCTACATCTCAACATATATAATACGGGCTAAGATTTCAAAAATACTTAGTATTATTTTAATACATTGACCAAGTAAATGGGAATAGATCAAGATTTGTACGTTAAACTGAACTAGATAGCATTTGAGAAAATATATTGTATCCGTATAAGGATTGAACTGTGGTGACCACAATCGGATTGTGATACAATGACGAAAGATTTAACACATGCAATCCGTAAAGAGATCTAATAAAACCATCCTGCCGATCGAAATGAACGACGTAGAAATGGTTTGCGAGGTCCGGGATACTCATCCCGTAGGGCGTCCTAGCTGGTAAATTCTTCGTTCTAGGAGTCGGAAAGATACATTCAACCCCAAAACCTTGATGATTAATGTAGTTAACCACTTATGTGACAGTACATCAACCACTTTCGGGTCAATGTCAGTAATTACCCGTGCATTTACTTTTTCCTTTTTTTGAAGGGTAATAACCCATGAAGTGATTGAATTTTGGGCTTCAAGTAATGGAATCTTTTTATGTTTGGTCTGTTTTGTTGTAAAATTAAATCTGTGTGCAGCTGTTCTACTTCCTAAACCCACTAAATATAATTTTAATTTTATTAATTTAGATAGATGCAATATGAAAGGCAACATAAAGACAATCCCCTATAAATAGGGCAAGGCAGAAGCAAGTGCAAGTATGTTTATGTCGTCTCTCCAAATCTCTTCTCACAAAAATAAGAAGATGTGCGGTATACTGGCGGTGTTGGGCTGCTCTGACGACTCTCAGGCGAAAAGGAGCCGTGTCCTCGAGCTCTCTCGCAGGCAAGTCTCCTGCTCTCTTTCCTATTTTCTTTCCAAAGCATAGCTTTTGTATTGTAAGCTCCGATCCAAATAATCTAGCTAGGCATAATATAAGAACATCAGTTTAGTAATAAATAAAATAGGTAGACTTGTAAATATTTTGTAGATATGAACTTATGTCCAAAGAGCATAGATTAGAAAAAATATTATTATTTTGTACATAGTAAATTAAATTTTATATTTATAATATTGTCATTTTACAGATTTCTTCATTGTTTATGAAGAGCTTTACAGTGAAGAAATTAGTTACCATTTGTACATGCATGGTTCACTTAAATAATATATACATAGGTTAAAGCAGTGGGGCCCTGACTGGAGTGGGATCCACCAATACGGAGGTAACTTCCTGTGTCATCAACGGCTAGCTATCGTCGGCCTTTCTTCCGGCGATCAACCTCTATACAACGAGGATGAGTCAATCGTTGTGACTGTGCGTAATGCTCCCTCCATCGATCACCGCCACGTTAGTTTTGTGAGTATCCTTCTGAATTAGCTTATCAATTAGGTTTTAATTTCTTGTACAAATCATTTAGGTCAACGGAGAGATTTATAACCATGTCGAGCTGAAAAAAGAGCCTTCCCAATAACAAGTTGAGGACTGAAAGTAATAGTGAAGTTATTGCACATCTGGTGAGTTGCGACTGGTTTTTCTTTTGAGTTAGTTTGTTTGATGAACGTAAAGTGTTTGCTTGAATGCCCCAATGAAACAACAAGAGGAGTATGGGGAGAAATTCATTGACATGCTGGACGGAGTTTTCTCTTTTGTGTTGCTCAACAAACGAGATAACAGCTTCATTGCTGCTCGTGATGCCATTGGTGTCACCTCCCCTTACATTGACTGGGGCCTAGATGGTAGCCATTTGATTTATCCATAGAACCCTAGCTTCTTCATGCGTGAGTGGATTTTTTAGTATGTGGGTTCAACTGAAAATTTTGTCTACAGGATTGATATGGATTTCATCCGAACTGAAGGCTCTAAAGGATGTATTAGGAAAGACTAATTATATTATTAATTAGTAATAATATAATTATATTTAGGTTATTCTTGATTTTACGTTATCTTTTATTATCTTTTTATATGTTTGTTATTCCCTATATAAAGGGTCAATGATAATAATAATATGTGTGGTCTCCCCCATCAACATTTGTGGGTTTATCAAACCTAGATCTGTCATGGTATTCGAGCTTTTTTTGCCTAACGGCACTCGATCCAACCTATACATTCCTCTGATCTCAACAACAACCACCACAACAACACTTCCTCCTCATCTCCTATCTCCGTCAACGCCCTGCTCGCTCTCTCCTTGAGTCTCCCGACGCCTACGCCGTCATCTCCTCCTCACTCGCCTTTCTTGTCTCCGGATCTGGCAACGATCCACTCTGTCAATGGCTTTACGACACCTCCCAGTCTTCCGACTCCGAGGCGTCCTCTCCTCACCGGCCTATACCTCTCTCGTTTACACTCTTCCTCCACAATCGGGATCAACTTTTGCCCGAACATAAACTCCGGCCCAACCAAACAAAAAATGGTGCCTTCAATGCAATGACTTCTGGCTCTCTTCCACTATCTTTGTTCAGTTTTCAGCGTTCGAAAACTCCCGCTTCAACTGTGAGGGCATATTAGGAAAGAATAATTATATTATCAATTAGTGATAACGTAATTATATTTTAGGTTATTCTAGATTTTACGTTATTTTTTATTATTCTTTTATATGCTTGTAATTCCCTATATAAAGGGTCAATGATAATAATAATAATATGTGTGGTCTTTCCCCACCAACATTTGTGGATTTATCAAACCCTAGATCTGTCAGGATGATTGTAAGCACTTTAACTGCTTTCCACCAGGTCATCACTACTCGAGCAAAACCGGGAGTCTTCAACGTTGGTATAACCCACCGTGGTTTTCTGAAGCTGTCCCCACCACCCCTTGTAATCCCCTTGCTATCAGACACACTTTTGAGAAGGTAATATCTCCTACTTTCAGGTTTTTCATTGCACTAACTCACTAATTGTGGTTTGGATTGGGTGATGACGTAGGCCGTGACAAATAGACTCATGACTGAGGTTCCATTTGGAGTTCTTTTATCCGGAGGCTTGGATTTATCTCTTGTTGCCGCGGTTGCCACCCGGTACTTGGCCGGCACCAAACTTCATTCGTTTAGAGGCAAGTCTCATTTGTCTTCAATTCCCACCTTAGTTTCTATTAATATGATGCTCACTCACTGTTTAATTAAATTTACAGGTTCACCGGATCTCAAGGCTGGGAGAGAAGTTGCGGATTACCTTGGGACTGTCCACCATGAGTTTAATTTCATGGTGCACGATGGCATTGATGCCTTAGAAGACGTAATATACCACGTCGAGACATATGACGTAATATACCACGTCGAGACATATGCACCATGGTAAATTACGTCATATGTCTCGACGTGGTAGATTACATCTTCTAAGACATCAATGCCATCCTGCACCGTGAAATTAAACTCGTGGTGGACAGCCCCAAGATAATCCGCAACTTCTCTTTCAGCCTTGAGAACCGGTGAACCATGTAAATTTAATTAAACAGTGAGCGAGCATTATATAAATAGAAACTAAGGTAGGAAGACAAATGAGACTTGCCTCTAAACCAACACAAAATGAATGAAATTTGGTGCCAGCGAAGTAGATGGGCTTGGCAAGGCCAACTGGGCCGGTCAACTTAAAATAAGGTTGGTTCAAGGACAAGCTAGGCCGGTTGGTCCAAGAAAAAGGAAGCTTTTGATTTGATTTGGTTCACTAGAAAATTAGTTTCCAGTCGTTAAACGTAACTCTGTTCGATTTCTACTTTGCCCGGTTGATATTTAAATTTTCGAATCGGATTATGAATAATTTACCAACTTATAAATAATATAGTCAATTTAATCTTCCAAAATTTTCCGGTTATTACAACGTGAGGATAACATGTGGAAAATTCCGTAGTGACTTCTTTTTTTTTTTTAATAAAGCCAAACATCATTCATCATCAATGTCATCCCTAGTGATTACAACTAACTCAGCAGGTAAATTACTATTAGAATAAAAAGAAACTATTTCCAGAAGGCCTATTATGTGCTAACCAGTGCGAAGCACGATTGCACGACCGACGAACCCACACCCAGTTACAGACCTCCATCTCTCTGGCTCTTCTCCGCAGCAACTCGATCACCCCAACAATTGCTCCACGGCTTTGAACATTCGAGTTTAGTTTTTACACAAGGCTCTTATAGTCAGATTCACAAATCACTCTCCTTCAGCCATTAGAGATTGCAATATTCAGAGCTCACAACATCATCTCGCCCTCAGCACCTTCGACCGGCGGGAGACCCGAGAGTGACTGGGAAGAAGCCGACAGAACATCCCCCAAAGCATTTCGAGCAATCACCCCGATCCCGTACCTCTCTCCCTCTTTAACAACCGCATCAGAATTAAGTTTTATAATCCCGCCCGGGGGACGACTCCATTTCGCTCTCTCAGATTAACCCCCATCACGAATAGGAGACAACTTAGTACCTTCCAAGTTCACTTTTACTACCATCTCCCAGGCAGCCTTCTTAAGCTCCAAAAACAAAGTTTGCTTCCCCTCAAAGATACGTTTGTTCCTATTCGTCCAAAGAAGCCACAATAGAGACATCCAATATTGTATTTCCCTTGAAGAAGCCTTCGAGCATGCATGATGGAACCAATGTCCAACCGTCGTGACTAGGTTACCGCACGTAGCAAAAGAAGGAGCAGACTTCCATAACTTCCCAATATATGGACAAAAGAAGAACACATGCATAGGAGTCTCCACAAGTCCACACAAATCACACCATGACTCCGAAACGGCATTCCTCTTAAACAACGAATCCTTGCAGGGGATAGAGTCCTTACAAGCCCTCCAGACCAAGTTCTTCACCGCTGGAATCATCTTGGCCTTCCACAATTTACTCCACATTGATCCCTTAGGTTGACCCATCGAAGAAGACCCTCCACCCAACGTAAGATCCTCCAAGTTAAGCACCAAATGGTAAGTAGATCGGACTGTGAACACCCCATTGTTAGAATAGAACCAATAAACCTCATCATGTACCTCCCAGCTCAAAAGTTGTAATTTCAAGACCTCATCCCCATCGATATCCATCATCACTTCCCGGATCATATCCTCCCTCCAACATCCAGCACTCCAATCAATTAAGTCAATGACACGAAGATCTTGCGAAGACGACGCACTTCTCATCACAGGCTTAAAAGAATGGGGACGGGGAATCCATTGATCATTCCACTCCGATAACGAGGCACCATTCCCCACATACCAACATAATCCCCGTTGAAGTAAATCACGACCTTTCAAGACGCTACGCCACGTGAAACTAGGCCTATATCTAGCACTAGCATTTAAGAAAGTATCATGAGGGAAATATTTAGCCTTCAAAAGCCTAGCAATCAGCGAGCCAGGATCCGTAAGAAGCCTCCAACCTTGTTTAGCCAGCAAAGCTAGATTAAAAGACTTCATATCCCTGAAGCCTAAACCACCCTCATCCTTCGATCTGAATAATTTTTTCCAAGCAATCCAGTGTATCTTTCGCTTAATTTCCGTGGACCTCCACCAGAACTTCCTCATCATCTTTTCAATGTCTTTACAAACACTATCAGAGATCTCAAAGCAAGTCATAGTGTAAGACGGTATAGCTTGTATAACCGCCTTCAACAAAACCTCCTTCCCACGCTCTAATTAACGTTTGTTCCTTCCAGCCCTTTAATTTCTTCCAAATTCTCTCTTTAATATTGTTGAAAATGACCTTCTTCGACCTACCCACCATCGTTGGCAAGCCCAAGTATTTTTCATGCTTACTAACTTCTCTGACTCCAACCACACCCTGAATCTCAAATCTCCGCCCGTCATTCACATTCTTGCTAAATGACAATTCCGACTTAGCAAAGTTTACTTGTTGTCCCGAATCTTCTCCATAAACACGGAGGATATCAACGATTTCCTTGCTCTGTTGACAAGATGCCTTTGCAAAAATAACACTATCATTTGCAAAAAATAGATGTGAAATTCTCGGAGCCGACGGAGCAATCTTAATTCCCGTCAACCTGCCCTTACCCTCACTCTCCCTCAAAAGACAAGAGAGACCTTCCGCACAAATAAGAAAGAGAAAAGGAGATAACGGATCTCCTTGTCTCAAACCCCTAGAAGGTCTAAAGCTTTCCGTCGGTATCCCCTCAAAAAGTACCGAAAAGGACACCGAAGACACACACCTCATAATAATACTAATCCATTTTTCCTCAAAACCCATTGCCCTCATACATCCCTCAAGATAACTCCAGTCCACTCTATCATAAGCCTTAGCCATATCTAATTTCAAAGCCATATATCCTGACTTCCCCTCTCTAGTTTTCATGTAATGAAACAATTCAAAAGCAGCTAGCACATTATATGTAATAAGGCGACAAGGAACAAAAGCACTCTGAGTGGAAGAAATCAACTTATCAAGGCAACATTTCAATCTGTTTGCAAGGACTTTAGCAAAGATCTTATACAAAAAATTACACAAACTTATGGGCCGAAGATCTTTCATGCATGTAGGATTGTTGACTTTTGGGATTAAAGAGATAAACGTATGATTGAAAGAAGAAGGAAAAGAAGCACCTTCAAAAAAACTCGTGATAAGCTTTATAACATCCTCACCAATAACATCCCAGTGAGTTTGAAAGAAAAGGGCGGGGAGGCCATCCAGACCCGGGGCTTTAGTAGGATGCATATCAAATATCGCCCTCATTAACACGATTCATAGTGCTCAAATCAGACTTGGGAAGTCCAGAAACCGACGCTGTAAAAATATCCCTGAAATACTTCTCGGCAACCCTAGCCATACCCTCCTCAGTCCTCCACATGAAAACATCGTCATCCACTAATCTCCCAATTTTATTACGTTTTCTTCTACCATTAGCTTTACGATGAAAATAGGCAGTATTTCGGTAACCCACGGAATTCATTGGCTTTCGCAAATTGAAACCACATCACTTCCTCCTTCTTCAAAAGGGCTTCCTCCTGGTCTTCCAACAACTTCCTCTGAGAAACATTTTGACCCCCAGCAGAACATTTTTGAAGAGACTCCAGCTCCGCCCTTATCTTCCTCAAATCACGTCCAATATGACCAAAAGTGGTACTGCTCCAATCCCTCAGATCGGCGCAGCAACGCTTGATCTTACCATCAATTCCCGAATCCACCACCGAGCTACCAGGGTTTCCCCAAGCATTAGTCACCACCGAGTCATATCCGTCATCCAGGGACCAGAACGCTTCATACCGGAAGGGCCTTGCACCCCTCCTCCGATCAAACGTACTCTCCAGCCCATTAATATCCAAAAGTAGAGAAATATGGTCCGACATAGAGCGCGGAAGATGAAGCACTTTAGCATGTGGAAATCTTTGTGCCCACTCTTCATTAGCAAAAGCTAAGTCAATTCTCTGTTGAATAAACTGTAAGATCCTTAGTCTTTTGGACCGAGTTTGCCTTAGCCGAGATTTGGCTTAGCCGAGATTTTACCTTAGCCGCCCCAGTGGGTTTCCGCTCCCGCGGCCCAGGGAACCGCCCCCGCGGTTTCTTGCGGCTGCAACCGGTTTTATTGACCGGTTGACCGTGCTTTACCCTTGCTTCCTTACTTCTTTCTTTCCTTGATGATCAAGGGTTGCTTCTTCACTCTTTTCCCAGCCACCATACGTCCTTCTTGCTTCTCCTTCTTCCTCTTTGATCTTGTGTGTGAGTGTTCTTGAGTTTGGAAGTGTTTTGATTGTGAGGATGATGATGTTGATGATGTTGGATGCTGTGATGAGCTTGAGAGCTAGCTGTGTTGGGTGTTGATCCTCTGTGCAGCCTAAGACCACAAGTGTGGTAAGTTCTTTGCTTCTTCTCCTTCTCTTCTTCTTTGATTCCATCTCCCTTAGCTTAGGATTAGATGATTTGGATATAGATTGATGTTAGTATGTGTCTGTATATGTATGTGTATGATTTTGGAATGAAGAGGACGTGAATTGATCACGTGAAGAGCCGAGGAAGAGTCGCGGGATCACAGTTTGCACTGTCGTCGCCCCCGCGCCTGGAAGCCGCCGCCCCTGCGGAAGCCGTGCCGCAGCGCCCGCGCCGTGCCTGCGTCGTGCATGCGTTGCCTGCGGCCATTGTCACCGCGCCTGCGGCTGAGCCTTGCCGCGCCTGCGGCTGAGCCTTGCCGCGCCTGCGGCTGAGCCTTGCCGCGCCTGCGGGTTACTTGTTCCGCCGCTGCGTCTCTCTTGTCACGTAGGTGCGTCTTGTCCCGGGTCTACCTAGAGTTAGGTAGATCCTTTCCTTTCCTAGTATGAGTGGGTTAGTAGCATGCTAGGTACGTGTATGAGGTTAGAATGATGATGAGTATGATATCGTTTCTGCCGGTTATGGATTTGAGGTTTATGAGTTAGGATATGATCCTTATGGATCCCTTGGGTCTAGGTGTGACCTCTTTGATGGATATTAGTTGATATATTGTTATGTCTTGTTATTAGGCAGTGTTGTCGTCCAGATTTGGAGTGGACCAAATTGAGAGTGGATTGTAGTGAGCCTACTTCTGAGTTGAGGTAAGTCCATAGGACTTACTTAGCTTCCATCCTTATATTGGATGTATGAATGAGTGGTGTTTGTTATATGTTTTATAGCATACGTTATGGTTTATTACCGACCTATGTTATAGTGACCGCCCATTGTAGTGGTTGTGACAACTTGCCTTTCATCCCGCTGGGAGTCTGGGAGGTTCTCTGTAGTTAGGCCAGATCTGGTATACGGGATGGACTCTTCACCACTCCCATAGGGTATACGGGTTGGGTGCCGGAACCACTCCTGCTGGCTATAGCGATCAGAGGCGAGGATTTTATATATATTCCTCGTGTCACCTATTTTCATATGCCGATATATATACTATTTGAGTGTTGGACTTTATAAAGATAATAAACCGGGTAAATGTGTGAAAACATGATGATGTGTTATGATTCTTGATGTGTGTTTGTGCTCTTGTATATCTATATATATGTGTATGGTTAGCTAACGGTTTTATACCATGTTGTAGATCCTTTACAGGTTAGGAGAGCTGCAGAGTGATCCAGTGGGGTGATCTGCTGAGGGCTCCGTACACTGGGACGTTATTGGGGATATGGGATATTTCATATGTAGAATTTATGTTTTACTTTTGTACTCAACGGTACTTCTGTATCACCTTTTGATATTTATATATATCAATTTCATGTTTTATTTTAATCTATTTGTGCCTTGTTGTAAGATTCAGTGAACTTGTTGTCAGGCTAGGGTAAGGATCCATTGTGAGATCCTAGCCCAGTAGCACCTCGAGTCCTACGGATTCGGGGTGTTACAAAGTTGGTATCAGAGCCCAAGTTGACAAAAATGGAACTTGTAATATGCAATAAAGTTCGAGTAGATAAATAAACAGAACCCAAAAGGGGTCTGACTTTTCAAAAGGTTTTGGTTTTGAAATGAGTACAAATGTTTTGGAATATCGTGTACGTGAGCCATCGCCCCTCTGAAGCTCTCGACAGTATAGATATATAGATATTCTGTTGTGATTGATTTGATATATATCTATACATATGGCATATATATAGCCTTCTAAGTTAGGTTTATGCTCTGTAGATGGCTCAGACTAGAGCTGTATTTGCAGATGGACGAGGTAGGGATAGATCCCCTCTTCCTCCAGTAGACGTAGGACAGAGTCAGATTTCCGTTGCTGACCCACCTGCAACGGAGGAGGTTCGTGAGGTTGCTGCTGAGAGTATTGTTCTTGAGATTGAAACGGTATAGCTGGGAGAAATACACCACAGCGAGTCCAGTCAGATGACTCGGATTGTGTCTCTATGAGGGGACCAGATTTCCGTGCGTATATCAGGCAAGTGGAGGAAGCGGCCAGAGAAGGTAAACCTACCCCGGATCTGCCAGTACATGAGGGATCATTTAGGAGATCTCATGGAGTTACTCAGGTGTTAGTTGTATCGGCACATGTTGCTGAGATTCCTCAAGTTCTAGAGGAGCATAGAAGACCTGGAAAGAGACAGCGGACTGGGCAGACCAATGGTGCTGGTGAAGTTATTAGTTCTGAACTAAATCAGAGACGTCCAAGTTACCCCGAAGTTGCACTGGTTGCAGCTACGGGTCGACGGTGTTTTAACTGTGATGATCCTGAACATCTACGACCAGCGTGTACGAAGCTGTTAGTAACTTGTTCTACTTGTGCCAGGCGAGGTCACATAGAGATTTTCTGTAGATGGGGTGGAGTTTCATCTCAGCCGGATACTGGTGGAGTTGTTGGTTCAGGGCGAGGCTAGAGTCGCCCGAGTCATCCCTCAGACTGCTACAGGTACCATTCTGATTCATGGTTTACCTGTTGGAGTCTTATTTGATACTAGTGCTACGCATTCTTTTATCTCTGATGCCTGTGTAGAGCGTTTGAGTTTAGATACAGTTGAGGGGATGCCCTTTATTATAGGGTTACCCGATGGTGGTAGGGTCAGAGGTACCCGTGAGATTCATGGTTGTCCCATTTCTGTAGGGACTCGTGTGTTACTAGTTGACTTCTTTGTCATGCCATTAGAGCATGAAGAAGTTATTCTAGGTATGGATTGGATGGATAGACATTCTGCAGTCTTAGATGTAGGTAGGAGGACTGTTACCCTCTCTACCGAGTTAGGTCAGATAGAGGTTTTCCGAGGTTGGGACCTTGGAAAGATAGGCACGATTATCAGTGTGATACGGGCACCTAGACTGATTGCACAAGGTTGTGAGGCCTTCTGGTGTTATGCCATGAAGGAGGGGGAGAGTCCAACATTATAGGATATCCCAGTTGTTTGTGATTTTGCAGATGTGTTTGTTGAGCCGTCTAGTTTTCCGCCTCAGAGGAGTGTGGACTTCAATATTGAGTTAGAGCCTGGTACAAGACCGATCTCGAAGGCCCCATACCGGATGGCGCCTGTTGAGATATTAGAGCTGAAGAAGCAACTCGAGGAGTTGGATGAGAAGGGCTTCATTCTCCCTAGCGTGTCCCCATGGGGATCACCTGTCCTCTTCGTACGGAAGAAGGACGGATCACTGAGATTATGCATTGATTACAGAGAGCTGAACAAGGTGACCATCAAGAACAAGTATCCATTGCCTCGTATTGATGACTTGTTGGATCAGCTTCAGGGAGCGACAGTATTCTCCAGGATTGACCTGCGCTCAGGATATCACCAGCCGAGGGTGAGAGAGCAGGATGAGCACAAGACAACATTCCAGACTAGATATGGCCACTACGAGTGTGTAGTGATGCCATTTGGGCTTACGAATGCCCCAACAGTTTTTATGGAGTTGATGAACAGTATCTTCATCGACTTCCTGGATCAGTTTGTGGTGGTCTTTATAGATGATATTCTGGTATACTCTCGCAGCAGAGAGGAGCATGCATGACAGCTGAGGACTATATTTCAGGTTTTACGGGATAGAGAACTTTATGCTAAGTTATCTAAGTGTGAGTTCTGGATGCCAGAGGTAGCATTACTGGGTCATGTGGTATCAACTGAAGGCATCAAGGTGGATCAGGCCAAGATTGAGGCAGTAGCAGCTTGGACTACACCAACGAACGTCAAGGAAGTTCGTAGCTTCCTTGGCCTATCCGGTTATTACAGACGCTTTGTGGATGGATTTTATGTGATTGCCCATCCACTGACGAGTCTACTGAGGAAGACTACTAGATTTGTATGGTCTGATCATTGTATGCAGAGTTTTGAGGAGCTGAAGAGACGTCTGACTTCTGCTCCTATTTTGGCACAGCTAGAGGGTACAGATGATTTTGTGGTATACAGTGATGCATCCAAGCTAGGCTTGGGATGTGTGTTAATGCAGAGAGGCAGGGTGATTGCATATGCGTCTAGACAGTTGAAGACGTATGAGGAGAACTACCCGACTCATGATATGGAGTTGGCAGCGGTAGTTCATGCACTGAAGATCTGGAGACATTACCTGTATGGTGCTACATGTCAGATCTTCACAGACCATAAGAGTTTGAAGTACATTTTCACGCAGCGGGAATTGAATAACCGCCAGTGTAGGTGGCTCGATCTGATCAAGGACTTTGATTTAGAGATTTTGTATCATCCAGGGAAGGCGAACGTTGTCGCCGATGCCCTGAGCAGGAAGATGCCTCGAGAGAAGGCGATTGCGAGGCTGACAGTTCAACATCAGTTGTAGAGAGACCTGATCTGGTTAGAGTTGGACATCCAGTTTCCTGATGAGGATGTCCAGCTGCGTACGTTAGAGGTTCTTCCTGATCTGTTGGGTGAATTCCAACAGAAGCAGGAGACCTGCCCGACACTGATGAGGATACGAGATAGGATGTTTTGGGATGAGGCACCACAGTTTCTTCTGGGAGCAGATGGAGTATTGAGAAACCGCGGTCGCGTCTGTGTACCCACTGATGTGGAGTTGCGCCAGAGGATTTTACAGGAGGCTCATTGTACACCTTACTTTGTACATCCACGTACGAGTAAGATGTACCAGGACTTGAGATGTTCATATTGGTGGGGAGGGTTGAAGCCCGATGTGGCCAGATTTGTGGCATAGTGTGCGACCTGCCAGCAGGTCAAGATAGAGCATAGCAGACCTGGAGGTGAGCTCCATCCACTTCTTGTTCCACAGAGGAAGTGGGAGGACGTCACCATGGACTTTGTGACTGGGCTGAGATTGAGCCGGAGTTTTGATGCCATCTGGGTTATAGTGGACAAATTGACGAAGACGGCATGTTCATTCCCATTCGGGAAACGTGGCCGGTGAGCAGATTAGGTGAGGAGTACACTAGGCAAATAGTGAGACTCCATGGTGTGCCGAGGACGATCGTCTTAGATAGAGATGGACGATTTACCTCGAGATTTTGGCAGCAGATTCAGACTACCCTGGGGACGAGTTTGCACTTCACGACTGCGTTCCATCCTCAGACAGATGGTCAGTCAAAAAGGATCATTCAGACACTAGAGGATATGTTGCGAGCTTGTGTGTTGGATTGGGGACAAGTGTGCACGGATCATCTCCCACTTGTTGAGTTCTCATACAACAACAACTGGCATGCATCGATTGGGATGGCCCCGTATGAGGCACTGTATGGGCAGAGATGCCGTACTCCGTTATGCTGGGATGAGCAGAGCAGTGTTAGTGGTTTAGCACCCTGATCAGATTCAGGATGATGTGGCTCCTGTAGCACTGATTAGAGAGAGGATACTGACAGCTCAGAGCCGTCAGAAATCATATGCTGATAGGAGGCGTAGACCTCTAGAGTTCAGAGTTGGAGCCCATGTGTGGCTGAGAGTGTCTCCGACACGAGGTGTTAGGCATTTTGGCATTAAGGGGAAGTTGAGCCCCGATATGTCGGACCGTTCGAGATTCTGGATCGGGTTGGGAGTGCAACATACATATTAGCCTTGCCTCCGAGATTAGAGGGTGTATTTCACGTGTCTCAGTTGAGGGAGTACATACCAGATCCGAGACACATTGTGAGTTATGATGATTTGGTGGTTGAGCACCCTATTGCAGTCCTAGAACGAGGTATGAGACGCCTGCGTTCGAAGGACATTCCTATGTTGATGATACAGTGGTCGAGACGAGGACCTGATGAGCCTACATGAGAGACTGAGGATAGTATCCAAAAGAACTATCCAGAGTTCTATGCCGAGATAGGTGCACCAGTAGGATCACCGGGTATATCTTAGTACTATCTTGGTGAGTATTATGTGCTTATATGCTTATATGCGATGATGTGTTTATTTTCATACTAGCTTTGATGTGATATATGATCTTATTAGATCTTGTGGTGCTAGTATTATTATTGTTTATAGCTGGAGATGGTTCTTTCCTCCATGCTATTGTGATACGTTTAGCATTCAGCTGGAGATGGTTATTCCTCCATGCTATTTTGATGGACATAGTGTTAATGGAGATGATTTTCCTCCATGCATTTATGTCATGAGTATGATACAACTAGAGATGTGATTTCTCTATGCCTTGTGATGTGTTTATAGTTTGGCTAGAGATGGTTTTCCTCTATGCCCTGGATAGTGTTTTATTGCTGGAGTGGATGATTTCCTCCATGCCTATGTTCGAGGTTATAGAGAGAGTTGTACCTCGGCTTTTGAGTCCGAGTGGTTTCAGGACTTTGCAAGTTTCGGGACGAAACTTGTTTTTAGGAGGGTGAGATGTAAGAGCCTTAGTCTTTTAGACCGAGTTTGCCTTAGCCGAGATTTGGCTTAGCTGAGATTTTACCTTAGCCGCCCCCGCGGGCTTGTGTGCCGCCCCAACGGGTTTCCGCTCCCGCGGCCCAAGGAACCGCCCCCGCGGTTTCTTGCGGCTGCAACCGGTTTTATTGACCGGTTGACCGTGCTTTACCCTTGCTTCCTTACTTCTTTCTTTCCTTGCTGAGCAAGGGTTGCTTCTTCACTCTTTTCCCAGCCACCATACGTCCTTCTTGCTTCTCCTTCTTCCTCTTTGATCTTGTGTGTGAGTCTTCTTGAGTTTGGAAGTGTTTTGATTGTGAAGATGATGATGTTGATGATGTTGGATGTTGTGATGAGCTTGAGAGCTAGTTGTGTTGGGTATTGATCCTCTGTGTAGCCTAAGATCACAAGTGTGGTAAGTTCTTTGCTTCTTCTCCTTCTCTTCTTCTTTGATTCCATCTCCCTTAGCTTAGGATTAGATGATTTGGATATAGACTGATGTTAGTATGTGTATGTATATGTATGTGTATGATTTTGGAATGAAGAGGACATGAGTTGATCACGTGAAGAGCCGAGGAAGAGTCGCGGGATCACATTCTACATTGTCGCCGCCCCCGCGCCTGGAAGCCGCCGCCCCTGTGGAAGCCGTGCCGTAGCACCCGCGCCGTGCCTATGTTGTCTGCGGTCATTGTCACCACGCCTGCGGCTGAGCCTTGCCACTGTAAGAGCCTTAGTTCTTGGACCGAGTTTGATCGTTAGCCGAGACTAGTTTTGACCGAGTTGTGGCTTAGCCGCACCCGCGGATGGGGGTGCCGCCCCTGCGGGTTTCCGCTCCTGCGGCCCTAGCTGCCGCCCCTGCGGTTTCCGGCGGCTGCAGCCGTCTTCTTTGACTCTTTGACCCGTGATTTACTCTTTACCTTTCTTAATCTTTGCCTTGGCTGATCAAGGGCTTGTTCTTCACTCCCCTTCCAGCTTCCCACGTCCCTAGCTTCCCTTGCTTCC
Source organism: Fagopyrum tataricum (assembly GCA_002319775.1). Classification (NCBI taxonomy): domain Eukaryota; kingdom Viridiplantae; phylum Streptophyta; class Magnoliopsida; order Caryophyllales; family Polygonaceae; genus Fagopyrum; species Fagopyrum tataricum. The sequence goes on from CM008280.1 coordinate 24,251,390, forward strand.
CTTTGACCTTGATCTTGGTTTTGAAAGAGTTTGGCTTGAGTTTTGTGTGAGTAGTGGTTGTTGTTGTTGTTGTTGTTGTTGTTGTTGTTGTTGATTGTGTGCATGCTGAGCTTGGAAGCCATCCTGGAGGTGTGTAAGCTCTTTTCTGCAGTTAGGACCACAAGAGTGGTAAACAATCTTGCTTCTTCTTTCTTTCCTTGGATTCAATCTCTTAGCTTAGGTTTAGATGCATGTCTAGGTGTGTATTGATGTTTGTATGTGTATGTATATGTATGTGTTTGAACCTGGATGAGAGAAGACGTGTGTGATCACGTGAAGAGCTGAGGAGAAATCGCAGAATCGTTTCCTGAGTTGTCGCCGCCCCGCGGCCGAGAGTCACCGCCCCCGCGGCTACCGTGTCGCAGCGCCTGCGTCGTGCCAGCGGCGTGCCTGCGTTTGCCAGCGTTCCTTGTCACCGCCCTGCGGCTATGTCCCGCCGCGCCCGCGGTACCTGCCTTCCGCCCCTGCGTCCCTTGTGTCACGCAGGTGCGTTTTGTTCCGGTTCTACCTAAAGTTGGGTAGATCCTTTCCTTTCCTAGTATGAGCGTTAGTAGCATGCTAGGTATGAGTATAAGGTTAGATTGAGGTTGAGTACGGTATCGTTTATGCCGGTTACGGCTTTGAGGTTTACGAGTTGGATATGATCCTTATGGATCCCTTGGGTCTAGGTGTGACCACTTTATGCGATAGTAGTTTGATATATATATGTATGTCTTGTATAGGCCGTGTTGTCCTCTAGTTTGGAGTGGACCTGAGTGAGAGCTGATCATAGTGATACGACTTCTGAGTTGAGGTAAGTCCATAGGACTTACTTAGCTGTCATCCCTATATTGGATGTTGCGTGAGTGGTGGTTGTTTTATGCCTGATAGCATGCGATACTGTTATTACCGACCTATGGTATTATGTTGGCCCATTGTAGGGTCATGACAGTTGTCCCTTTCATCCCTTCTGGGAGTCTGGGCGGTTCTCTGTGGTTGGGTCAGACCTGGTAAACGGCGGGCCACTCCACATTCCCTCAGGGTACACGGGTGGGTGTGACCCAGGGCCACTCCAGCTGCCATGAGCACCCGGAGGCGATGGTTATATTCCTCGTGTCACATATGGTATATTTGGATATTTTTATGATGGGTGATTGGACTGATATATAGATAATAAACCGGGTAAATGCGTGATATCTTGTTGTAGTGTTTATGCTTTTATGACATGTGATTGTGCTTATGTATCTTCCTATATATATGTGTATGGTTAGCTAACGGTTTCATACCGTGTTGTAGACTTTGCAGGTTAGGAGAACTGTAGAGTGATCCAGAGTGGGTGATCTGCTGAGGGCTCCGTACACTGGGTCGTTTTCGTAGGATATGGGATTTTGTGATCATGTATATGTTATGTTTTAATTGTACTCAGCAATACTTCTGTAAACCTTTTGACACTTTTATATCAGTTTTATGTTTTGTATTTAATCTGTTGGTGCCTTGTTGTAAGATTCAGTGAACTTGTTGTCAGGCTAGGGTCAGGATCCATTGTGAGATCCTATCCCAGCAGCGCCTCGAGTCCTACGGATTCGGGGTGTTACAGCCGCGCCTGCGGGTTGCCAGTTCCGCCCCTGCGTCTCTCTTGTCACGCAGGTGCGTCTTGTCCCGGGTCTACCTAGAGTTAGGTAGATCCTTTCCATTCCTACTATGAGCGGGTTAGTAGCATGCTAGGTACGTGTATGAGGTTAGAATGATGATGAGTATGATATCGTTTATGCCGGTTATGACTTTGAGGTTTATGAGTTAGGATATGATCCTTATGGATCCCTTGGGTCTAGGTGTGACCCCTTTGATGGATATTAGTTGATATATTGTTATGCCTTGTTATTAGGCAGTGTTGTCCTCCAGATTTGGAGTGGACCAGATTGAGAGTGGATTGTAGTAAGCCTACTTCTAAGTTGAGGTAAGTCCATAGGACTTACTTAGCTTTCATCCTTATATTGGATGTATGCATGAGTGGTGTTTGTTATATGTTTTATAGCATACGTTATGGTTTATTACCGACCCATGTTATAGTGACCGTCCATTGTAGTGGTTGAGACAACTTGCCTTTCATCCCGCTGGGAGTCTGGGAGGTTCTCTGTAGTTAGGCCAGATCTGGTATACGGGATGGACTCTTCACCACTCCCATAGGGTATACGGGTTGGGTGCCGGAACCACTCCTGCTGGCTATAGCAATCAGAGGCGAGGATTTTATATATATTCCTCGTGTCACCTATTTTCATATGCCGATATATATACTATTTGAGTGTTGGACTTTATAAAGATAATAAACCGGGTAAATGTGTGAAAGCATGATGATGTGTTATGATTCTTTATGTGTGTGTGTGCTCTTGTATATCTATATATATGTGTATGGTTAGCTAACGGTTTTATACCGTGTTGTAGATCCTTTGCAGGTTAGGAGAGCTGCAGAGTGATCCAGTGGGGTGATCCGCTGAGGGCTTCGTACAATGGGACGTTATCGGGGATATGGGATATTTTGTATGTACAGTTTATGTTTTACTTTTGTACTTTGCGGTACTTCTGTATCACCTTTTGATATTTATATATATCAGTTTCATATTTTGTTTTAATCTATTTGTGCCTTGTTGTAAGATTCAGTGAACTTGTTGTCAAGCTAGGGTCATGATCCATTGTGAGATCCTAGCCCAGTAGCACCTCGAGTCCAACGAATTTAGGGTGTTACATAAACTTATCACCCAGTTGGCCGTTATCCCACGTAAATTGAGGGCCTTCAAAACTGATATTATTCAAGTTGCACACCTCCAAAGCTTCTCTAAAAGAGTTCATCATTGCCAAGCATGGTGCAAACCACCCCTTTTGTCCTCAGGAGAGATCACTTGATTGAAATCACCTATCAAAAGCCAAGGATTATGCCCATCTTCGCTAAGCCTCTTCATTAATTCAAATGTATGAACCTTCTCATGTGTCTTAGGCCAACCATAGATCCCCGTGAATCTCCAATCCTCCACCTGGGCATCAATATGGTGTTGTGTGTAGGACTGAATAACGACCTCCGCCCTACCACTCCACATCAAACAAAGCCCTCCGGAAGCTCGAACACTGTCAACTACAAAGCACCCCTCAAATTGTAATCTTCTTCGTATACTCTCCATCTTTCTCCTATCACTTTTCGTCTCACTCAAAAAGAGCAAGTCAGGCTCCCGTTCCCTAACTAGTTGAACTAGTTTCGTCACTGCCGGGCCTTTGCCCAATCCCCGGCAGTTGAAGCGTATGGAATTCATTGATCTCGGCAAGAGAGGTTGGTCGCCTCTCCCCCTGTTATAACATCGATCATTGTTGTCTTCCTTTTCTTTCCTTGCACCATCGATTCATTTATTCCTCCATCTGTTGTTGTAACAATACCCCTCTTCCTTCCTATTCCTCCTTGTACATCTTTTGTGGCCACCCCTTGCATGGGAACTCTTTCCACTCGTTTCCACTTCTTCCTTGCAGTATCCGTCCCATCCTTGTCCCCAAAAGTACCACTACAATCTGTCATATCCAATACCTCTATATCATTAACAACATCTTCAATCAAAGATACACTCTTATCCACTCCTTCAAAGATTGCCACGTTGTGAATCACCTTAGTGACTCTCTCCTCTTCCTCAACTGGCAAACTCCTCTCCTCTCCTTCCTTTACCTCTAAGATTCCGCTCAGCACCCTCCCCGCCCTCACAGATTGTCGTTGAGGACTCCGAGTTTCCTGCTCTTCTCCAACTTTGTCTGTCTCTCAAACAAAGTCATGTTGACCACGTTGAGTTCGTTGAACAGGAGCCCGCAACTCATCTGTATACTCGTTTTTGTATTCCTTTGCATCATCGTCATCGCAGTCATTCTCCACGTGCCCAACCCTACCACACGTGTAACAGAAGTTCGGTAGCCTCTCATCCCGTAATGGTAGCCAGATTCTATCTCCTCCCACGGTCATTAACAAACCTCTCCGTAACGGTTTCGTTATATCAATGAAAGTGCGTAACCACAGGAAGCAACTGGTAGGAGAGAAACTATCTTCGTCAGTTTCCATGGGTACCGCTAAGCGTGTCCCCAATCTCCTTTGCTAACTCCTCCGTTGCAAGACCTAGTGGAAGATCATTCAGTCTTATCTAGAAGGGAACACGTGAGAAAACCATCTTCGAAGGTTGAATGGACCCTGGCTCCTGCAAAGCCACTAGTGCCTTATCAAAATTCCAAGGTCCTCCCTTTACAACATGATCTTTATCAGCCTGTGTTGCAAACTGGAAAATAAACAAGTTATTCTGCAGTTCTCTGAAATTAAATCCCTGGGATAACCGCCACGCTCCTTTCAATGTGGCTCGTAGTGCATAGGAATTGAACGGTTTGGAAGTTAGCATCTTTCCGATGAGAACAGTAGAGGAAGAGTTCGTTGTCTGTTCGCCTTTCTCGCTCCCTTGGACAACGATACATTCCTCGTCCGTGAGATGTATTTTGTATTTGCCCTTCTCCATTCAGACAGATACGGAGATTATCTTAGTAAACACCACACACCCGGTGGGAGAAACCTAGCCCTCACAATACAACCGGAGGGAGAGCTGGAAGCCGCAGAGAAAGCAGTCGCAGCCGCCGCAGAGCCTTTTCGTCGCTCCTAGGGTTTTTATGATATATTAACCAATGCTCCCGTAGTGACTTAATGTGAGAACGACAACGGGACATAATTAATATGACATCATTTCTATGATGGAAATCGTTGAGTATGAATATGCCATTATGGTTGTGGACCATCGTTCAGAAGCTCGAGGTTGAGGATGATGCTGATGTTGCTCTACCCAGATCTCCTGCTCGGTACCTAGAAGCATGAAGAGGAGGTCGGCCCAAAGGAAAGAAGAGGTGGGCTCAACATGGCCTTCTTAGGTGGGATTGGGCCTAAAAAGGTAAGGAGGGAAGTTGGTTGGGATTAGATAGGCAATAAGCTGGCCCGGGGAGAGTAAGGTAGGTTGATTTAACCTGTTCGGTTTAGGTATAGGAGAGGGTTTAGTTTGGTTTCAATACTTATTCGTTCGATCGGTTCGGCTTACTTATTTTTTCGTTTTCACTTCGGCTTCCAGACCAAATTAATATAATATCAATAAATAATAAAATTAATTTTCTGAAAATTTTCAAGTTATTACAAAAAAGTTAATCATTATCATTACAACTAAAAAATTCTAAATTTGCCTAGTTTCTCATCAAAAAAAATGAAATGAAATTTTGTTTATAATTTAAGAATATTATACAATGTAATAGGAAATATTAATTTCTTATGAATATATCTAAAACTTAGCTATAATAATACAAAACAAATATTTGACTTAATATGAGAATATCGAAGGTTGTAATTAAGGAGTATGCAAGTTAAATTTGGAAACAATCTTTAAGAATCAAAATTATCCAAATATACGGTTTATTGTTAGAATTACATGTGGAAATATCCTAGGTAGCTTAATATGGTTATGTCAAGTTGCAAAATCCGAGGTGGCCTAACGTAAGGACGACTTTATCATCATAGTTTTTGTACCCGTTTAAGAATTTGGTGCTATCTCATATTAAGTCAAATAAAATACGATTTTAAAATGACATCATTTCATCAAAATTTTATTCATGTATACTAGATTGATTTATATAAATAGATGTATATGATTAATCAATTCAATTTAACCCATTTTATGGGATATAATCAACATACTCATTAAGGAAGGTTAATATATATAGATATACAAATATAACTTTTAATTATGTAAAACCGAATTGAGAAATCATAAGATCATCAATTTACCTTTTTCGTAAAGATAAACATGAAAATTTTAATTTACAATTTTAAAATTATTTCATATTATTTTTTAAAAAAGTTTAAAGACAAACAATAACATTATATTTTATATGGCCATAAAGTAATACAAAAGGTTATGATATCAAGTCTATAAGGTAAATTTCCTATTTTAAATGACAATAAAATTTATATCAAATCAAATAAAATAATCCAAAATGAGGTGGCACGCTCTGAAGACGACATGTGGCAAAATATGAGGTAAATTAATATGAGAATGCCACGTGGAAAAATATGAGGTGATTAACAAGAGAATGCCATGTGAAAAAATCCAAGGTGGATTAATATGAGAGTGACATGTTGTCATATTTCCTTATGCTCTAGAATTAATTTGCCTAGTTTCTCAAAAAAAATGAAATTAAAAAAATTTATAATTTAAGAATATTATACAATATAATAGGAAATATTAATTTCTTATGAATATATCTAAAACTTAGCTCTAATAATACAAAACATATATTTGACTTATAAAAATGTGTAAGTATACTAACATATTCATACTCAACGAGATAACACAAAACTATGGATCAACACCTCGTCAAGAGTGAATTGTTCCAAAAGTCTTATTCAATGTGGCAATTCATCTGCTCCTTCTCGCATTGTTATTGATATTTGCCAACTATACAATTTAAACATCAAAATTCCAGAGTTTGAAATAAAAATATTTTACATACGCAAACGCCTAACTAAATAGAGTTAAAAGAATGAGTACATGACAAAAATTACAAGAGCATACTACAATAAGATAAACAAAGATGAATTTAGTCGAAAATATGATGGAAATCGATTCAATTGAAGTTACCATACAATGGTGGAATGGAGGGGAATAAACAATATGAAAAGACCCCGGTTTGGTATATGTAGAAGGCAAACGAAGATCCAAATCCGATACTTTCTATTTACATAAACACAAATTCTTCAATAAAACCGGAGACCATAGGAAGATTGGAAAGGAGGCAAGATCGAAACCTTAAAGTTTTAAAATTGCATAAAATCCTAACTAGAGGAAAGGAATCGCCAAAAGTTACTATTTACTAGCTTCCATCCTCATCCATTCAGCATCTTAAAGGAGCACAAACGCCAAATCTTAAGGCCATGCAACCAATTGAGGATAAATTAAAGGTGTAAAAGATAAAAGAGAGAACATACTTGCATATAGAATCCTGATCGTCTTCACTTGCAAGGAGCACGTTGAAGATGGCAATGTGTTGTTGATTCCGGCAACCCTATTCATGATTAGGGTAGATGAACAATAAAATAAGTTAGAGAACCCATAAATTGTTTAAGAGAGGGAAAAGAAGAAAACATAGGAAGAGGAATTCGCAATGATGATTAGGGTAACAAAGATGGTGGAGCCACACATATGCCTTTGTCCTCCTATAGCAAAAACGAATAATGGAATCAAAGAAGTACGTGAGGATATTTTCGGAAATCAACTATTTTAGAGTGGGGCAAAATTGAAAAGAGACTATTTATTTGGACAAATCTTGCTTATAATGTTATATATATAATGATTCGAGCAAAACTTAGTCTAGAAAGACATGTTTTTAGGAAACACTCGTTTGTACTAGTGTAAAACTCGGTTGTTTTTTGAAGTTGAATTTTGGTGTGTGCTCATTTCTTTTGTTGATTTTGGTGTAGGGTTTGAATGGTATATGTGTCAAATGTGGTATATATGGATCACAACTCTGAATATTTTTTTTTTGTCCTTTAAGTTTCATAAAAGCGACAAAGTAATAATATCAAAATTTATCCCGTTTTCTAATCTACTATATAATACTAAAACAGAAGTGGCTAAAGTCACATGTCGTTCCCATATCGAAACACCTCAACTTTTGCCACATGTTGTCCTCCTGTTAATCCACCTCATTTTTTCCTCACAAACTATCCTATTATATATTTTATATTTAGTAATTAATGATTCTCGAGCACTATATTTAGATCTTATAAAATAATTGAATCTTAATTTATTAAATGCATTAAATTATTACTCTTTTATTAGGAAGTAGTGGATATATGTAATGTATATTAGGAATTAGGATACACCTAATTAGAAAGTTTATTCATATATTGAAGGGATTGAAAGAAAGATTAATATTATATTAAGATACAATTTGAGTTTATAGCATTTTTTATTTAAAAAATCACTTAATATTAAATCTTGATTATATGCACTATTTATATAATAAGATATATCATAAATTTCATTAACATTTGTGTTAGTTATCTTTGCATGCTTTATTTATAAGATTTTGTTAAAAATTATTTATAGTTATCACGATTAAAATGTAAATTTGACCTAAATTTTATATTATATGATAATTTTATATTATTAATAACATTTTTTTTTAATTACAAATTCGTACAAGGTACGGAAATTAAGCTAGTAATTATTGTATTATAATTAAAGATTACATTTAAATTTTGATATCTAAAACTGAATAATTTAATTATTACTCAAATCTAATAATTGAATTTCAATAACAAATTAAAAAAGTAAACTAATTTATTACCAAAAATGCCTATTGTTTAACTCAAGTTTATCTTCATGATTTAGCATTTTCTAAGGTGTGGTACCAAATAGTTGGTCCACAAGTATGATAAAAAGAAAAGTAAAGACAACTCCAAAAGCAAATTGTAAACGAATAAAAGTTTGTTGTGCAATGAAATAGATTATAGAAAACGAAAGCTTTTACGATGAGTAAACCGCTTTTAGGTTTTTTTTTTTTTTTTTAATTATTGCTTTTGGAGATAACTCAATACAATTCTAATGCGATTTATTTATAACTCTAAAAAAAATAACGAGATATGCCAATATACATGTTCGAGGCCTAGTTCATTCACACGTGTTACTTCTTAATTTTTAAGTGTCAACTACAACTGTACAACATAGTTTTAAAATCAATTATTACAGTACTCAGACAAAATTGTGGGATTTATCATGAGTGAGGTTTTTTCGACAGACATACTATCTCATAAAATCAACGCTCCAATATAATTGTTGTTAATAATTGTTGTTAATGGGTCTTATATTCTTTTAGATGCAAAATATACACATACACCTTTATTTATTGAACAAAATAGCAAATTTATAACAATATCTCAAACGTATATATTATTCGGTCAAATTTTACAAACACATTCATTGTTTAAAACCAAAAAACCAACACTCTAGGATTTCACACTCTTGTTCATAGGTTCTCTCTCCCATCCTATTACACAACCACAAAATTTTTTTAAACACATTCATTGCATATTAATATAACGAGCATTATCATGAAACTATCGCGATCATTAGGTTGTACCAACGAAGGTTGAGAACTTTTTAGGATAATCCAGTTTCACCGGTAGTATAAATTCCGGGCTTGGGAAGCCTTCACCTCCATTCTTAGGTCGTTCGTCTTCACAATCTTATTAGAAAAAAAATATCGTGAAGTATAATGTAATCACTAATAATACCGAGAAGCCTAATATAATTGTGGCTAAGTTGCAAGATCTTAGACCCAAGTATAATCTTATATATATTTGTTAAAAGAGACCTTATTTGTCACGTGTCAACGCCACAGTTCACGCCGCTCTCAAGAATATTTCAAAGAGTTAATTTCTAAAATCGATATTTGTACTCTGATAAAAAAATTAAAAAGTGAATAAGAAGCTTCTATACTTGTAATCCGTTATCTTATCTTATAAGTATTAAAGGAGAGCCCTTCTTTGCCACGTGTCAGCACCAGATTTAACGCAACCTAAAAAAAATATTTTAAAAAATTAATTATTTTAAGTTGTTAACATAAATTATTATCGAAGCCCAACAAAGTCTTTTTAAAAATTTATTTTTTATATCATGATCTTTTAAAAAATATATTTTTTTCAAGATACCAAATAGTTTTTTTTTTTTTAACTTCTACAATATATCATGATCTTTTATAATTTTATAAATATGATATTTTTTATAAAAAAGTTTACTAATGTCTCAGTTAATAGTATATATATAAACTTATTAGCTAATTTCATTTATTTTTTGAGCATATTTTAGTAAAAATTAAGGAAAATTGAATTAAATTTATGATAAAAATGGATTTTCAGAATAAAGATTGTTTAAGATTTTTTTTGATTTTTTGGTTTGGTTTTGTAAATTTAAATTTTTTTAAATTGACTTGAACGTAAAGGTTTTGATCATTTTCTATACTGTTACAAAAAATTCATTATTCTATTTAATTATTTCTTATTACATATAATTTGAACTAGATTGTTAAATTCAACTAAATAAATTATATGTTTAACAATTTCAAATTATCTACTATTATATTTTTTTTCAATTTATCCAACTTTGAAAAATAATCATATTTGATAACAGTTTTTTAAAATCATAATTACAAATTAAACTTGACATTGAAAACAATATCCACCGTAACAACAAAGAATTAGTTAGTCCATTTTTTAATTAATTTACAAAATCTATTTATGAAAAAAATAGATTATTGATATCAGATAAATAATTTATAAATTTAAAAATATTTAATATCATCTACTATTATATCTTTTCAAATTGAAATTTAAAAATAAATTTAAAAAGTTATAATTTGTGTATGTGATTTTAAATCGAAAGCCCGCACAAGGTGCGGGTATTATACTAGTATATATATATCCAAAAATAATTAATAAAAATTATGATTAAGTTTGAAAAATCGGCATTTGTAAAAATTAATTTTATTGTTTTGTATCTGCTTTAATCGATTAAATAATTAGATTTATTATAAAAAAAATTTCTTAATTTCTTGGTGATATGAATACAGTAAAATTAAATCATGTATATTCCAAATCATTTTAAACAATCATCATTCGATTAGCTTGATTTAAGAACAATACTGAACAATAATATTTAAACAATTAATAAGCCCGATACGTATCTTTCAAAATACAATTTGGGTATCTCATTATATATAAAGTTGTCATCGTCACTGGCATTCTCCTGTACTACAAACTTTTCTTCATCATTTATGTTTAGGGTATCATATGTGAAGGAGACAATTACTTTGGATTGAGGTTTTGATGGTGGATCCTATGGAGATGAAAGAAGACTTACATACATGAAGGTTGAGGTGATAAATGTAATGGGTCGTCATTTTATATTTTAATTTTTTTTTAATTTGTAAAATAATTAGTTTGTCCATTATTTAATCTTAACTAAGTGAATTATAGAATTTACAATTTGATATTATCTACTGTTATATTTTTTAAATTAGAATTTTTAAATTCAGATTTTTATTAACAACCTCTCCATTAAAGGCAAATCTCACTTGATTGCCCTCGGTGATCTCCTTAGTTATTATATCTGAGAGAATTTCCATCCATTATATTGTGCGGTTGATGTACAATCCAATTACTAGTATATTACCCTTGCCTTGTACGAGATTTGTTAAAATATATCCTTAAATAAATTAATTTCAATATTATATGCAATAATTCACATTTACGATATCAAGCCTCAAATTGTGAAAAAACATTTTTAAAAACATAAATAAATACTATTTTTGCTTAAAAAGTCTATCTTAATAAAGTTTGATATTGGTAATATAATCACAGTTATAAAAATATAGTAAATAAATTTGAGTAATAGTTAGAATTCAAGAAAAACAAATAGATATCTCGAAATTTAAATACTAAAATGTATAATTGAACCAAAAACACTATTAGTAATTATGTTTTTTGAATTTCAGAAAATTCGTAATAAGTGGGTCAATAAATATAAGCTTTTTTATATTTTTTATTAATTAATTTAAATATTAAAAAATTCGACTACTATATTACCTAAAAATATTAAGTGATAATAAACCAATAATTTATAAACATAATTAAAATTAAATCAAAAAAAGTAATAGGTTAAAATATATAATGGATATATTTATAATATTTGATCGTAAAAGTTAGATTGAGCAAAAACATAAGGAAATTGAGATTACTCCTAAATAACAAATTTTCATTTATTTAAAATATATAAAATACAATATTAAATTAAAAATCTTATTATAGAAACAAATTTGGAGATATTTTGATGAAAATAAATCACATACAAATTTAACAAATTTATTTAAATAATTTGGTAGACTATTTTTGCAAAATATTTAAATAAAAAATTATTTTAAATTTCGTATTTATTTTAAATTTTTTTATTTATATTGTTAGATATTTGAACAAAATTTTAATAATATTGTGATTTAAAAAAAAATTAATTTGTATTACTGAAGAGATATTATTGAATTAAAAAAATTTGCGCTAAGAAAAATATTTGAATTTTAAAATTTTAGTTATATTGGTGAAGAGATATTGTTGGCGATTTAGTTAAGATTTTAATTGAGATGAATTTAATTAAGATTTGATTTTAATATTTTGTTAAATTTTTTTTAATGAATAAACGTAATTAATATTTTGGTGGACTGTGGTTAAATGCTAAAATGACACGTGACTGTAATCATTTTTCTGCGTGACACGTGACAAGGAGTGTTACTCCTTTAATATATACTAGTGTATTACCCGTGCCTTGCACGAGATTCGATAAATTTATCTTTTTAATATATTTCATTGAGTTTTTATGCATAAGATATCATATTGTCTTAACATAAAATAGTTAGATATTATTTTATAATAATTATATATACATTTGAATATATATATATATATATGAAATAATATTGTAGCCAAATTAAATATTGTATATAGGAAATTTATTTTGTAATATGATTTATTAATTTCTAAGTCATATTTCGGGTCTATATACATATAGTAATATATGGAAATCAACTAAGAATTTCTTAATGTGATTAACTTTATTAGTTATATAATTGGTCCAATTAATTGACTCAATTATAAGACAACAAAATAATAAAATATTAAAGTAAATAATAATCATTTAGTAACCCATCTTGATTAAATAGTGTGAGTATAATAGTAGAAAATAATTTATTTATAAAAAAAGTATTTGTTAAATATCCAGATATTGTTTAAATTAATTAGGTAAGTATGATTTATGGATAAGGAATTATAAATTAGAAATTCAACATTGTCGTTTTACTTTTCTTGAAGAAAAAAAAGAAATCAAATATAAATAATTTTATGCAATTGGTTGACTCAATTTTTTTTTTATATATCAAAATCAAATATATAAGATTCTAAAATTTAAGATCTGCATACCGATAATCTAGTTGCTCAAAATCTTTATTGTCTGTTAAAATTAATTTATTTTTAATGATCAACAAAATATATAAGATAAAAAAAACTTAATTAAATTTTTTTAAGGCAGGTTAAATGCTGAAATGATACGTGGCAGTTAGCAATTTTCTGCGTGACATGTGGCAAGAAGTGCTACTCCTATAATATATATAAGATAAGATTTTAATGAATTCAAAATATTTATTGTATTATATTAATAATTTATCAAGAATCCTAACAATACCGGGTAATAATTACTATAACTATTTTAATTTATCAACATAACATTTTAAATATATGTAATATTGTTAATGTTAATAATTTAAAAATTAAAAATAAATTTATATAAAAATATAATTATAAAAAATCTTGTGCAGGGCATGAGCAATACAATAATTCTTAGGATAACCGAATATCTGCAATATGTAATCGTTTAAGTTTCCAAACTCACGAACAACCAGATTTCTTGATTCGAGGAGCTGGAGGACAAGATTATTGGCGCTGGACTGAACATACGACGACCAAATTGCACTACCAGAGCTACCCTGATCGGCGAGGAAGAACTAGCCGGAGGTTTTGGTGATGAGGGTAATTAGGATACTGTCCTTCCACATTTTCTCCTACGTACAACTTGTTGAATGGAGTTGTAATGGCTTCGGGCATGTTTAATTGTAAGTTTATTTCTGTTTTATTTAGCTTATAAACCTTGAGTTTAATATTTGTGTGTGTTTAATTGGGGATTGGTTTAATTTTTTATGGGTTTAGTCGGGTTTATAAACCACTCAAAAATAAACTTATCCGAGTAAGGTTATTTTGCTTGGATGGATTTATTTTTGTTTAAAACCCGATTTTGACTTTGTGTTTTTCTAACCCGATATTCTTTGTTCATCTCTATGTATTCCACGCCGTTCTTCGATTTTTATAGGAGTATAAGTGTATTTTGAACAAAAATAAACTCAAAAAAATAAAGTACAAGTAAACAACCTTATAGGATTTATATATATAAACTCATTGAGAAATAAACACGAAAATAAACTATAAATCCGTTTAAACTCGTTTAGTTTATAAACCCGAAAATAAATCAATCTTCAAGTAAACATGCTTTCGATATCCCAATTCACAATTGTTTTGGAAAAAAATATTAAAATAAAACCGAGGAGTTAAACTACGGGTTATTCATAAAAGGTTTAAAACGGCGGGTATGGTCTTTTTCCAACCTGTATTAAGTCTCATTTTCGAAATTAATTTTATTTTATTCCTAATATCGTAAATAGTTTGTGTTTTTTAATTATTATAGACAAAAAATCTGAAAATAAATATGATATTAGGACTACATCAAAACATATGAAACAAAACAGGTAATGTGTCTGAACTAAGCTAAAGGGACCCTAGTTCATGATTAGCCATCTTAGAAATTCGAAACCTTAAAAAATCTTAAATGGACGTTTTAGCTTTATAGTATTGTTGTATATGTTAATTAAAACCTGGTTAAAAGGTCTGTCATTTCATTTGTTATGAATTGTACTAATTGTATTATATGATTCTTATTAAAATAAAATTTACATATAAAACTTTAAATCAAACTCTAACATACAAACTTAATATATAATATTTGAATTTCAATACCAAACTAAAATAGAGACCAACTTATTTATACTTATAAACAAAAATTCCTATTTCCATCAAATTAATATTTATAATTTAACCTTTTTTAAGTTGTGGTAGCAAAAGGTTTCACAAGTACAATGAAAAAAGATAAGGTTATTTTTTTGGTATGAAAATCCACCCTTAAAATGTAAATTTTCGAATCAATCATCTTAGCACTAGACAAAATAATGGGGTTGGCTAGCACGTCAAATTTCTTAATCTAACGCTATCGATGGCTTTATTATGCGACAAGTACATGCGACAAGTACGAGAAAAACTAATCGTAACAACCAAATTCAGAGAACTCGAAACGTTATTGGATAGAACATCACAGGGTGTCCCGACCTTATGCTGACATAAATAACGTCATATCTTGCAACAAGACACAAATATATTTAAATACAAATCCTTTCAAAATTTATTTATTTAAACTCTACATACTCCAACTCGTACAACCACCAACTGAAAACGAAATGTACTTTATTATGATAAATAAATATATCACAACTAAACAAACCCAACGCCCATGACTCCTAGTACTGAATCCCGGCTGACCACTCCACTCCTGATATCTCGGTAGAGATCTAACCTGCAAAATCCGAATAACACGGTAACATCGTTAGCTACAATAGTAATACTAAGATCACTATGACACACGCACATTTAAGGAAGTATTATAAATCAATCAGCATGCAACACACAAGGTTTCGGTTATTATCTTTTCTTTGGTGATATTTGTCATTCTATTTTCCAACTTTTTCATGGTAGCGCAAGAGTCTCCCGACTCTTGCCCCCATCCCCGTTAACCAATAGGACTGGTTTAATGCATTCTCCCCAATATACTAGACTGGTCGTGGGGAAATCTTCCGGCACCCTCGGCCAGGATGGAAAGATACGGCATGTTATAATGTACTTGTGCATCTCTTTAGAAATTTAAAAGAAGTGATCTAGTTCGTTCATTTTATTTCACAACCATAACACACACTACCATAATGCACACTCAGTATTAAAAGTGAAACGTCCTTAAAATAAGGTGCGTTTTATTTAAATATTTTTCGTAGGTTATTAATATTTTCATACCATAAATTTTAAAAAAAATTCGAGTTTATATTCTATTTATAAATTTAAATAAGTATATAAATTTATATTTATATAATTACCGTAAATTATTTTACGGAAAAGTTCGGAAAATTTTTCCGTACCGTAACACTCGTTCTTTATATTTTTATCTAGTTTATTTTACCTTGTTATTTTCTTGTCTTTTTATTTTCCTTCCCGTGCCCAACAGGCTCCTTCTTTACTTCCTCTCTTTCCTAGACCCAACTGTTGCTGACCATCTTTTCACGCTAGCCTTCCCGGGCCCACCCGGCTTTTGGATTCTCCTCCTTCTCTATTTCTTTCTTTCTAATTTCCTTCACGCCTCCTTTGCAGTCTGCACACGCCCGCCCGAGCCCTGCACTCACTACAAACCTCTTCTACATTCTCCTTCCTCCTTCTCCCTAGCCCTGCACTTGCTGCCGCTCTACCCTTAACCGACCAACCCCCCGCTCATCTCACCCTCTCTCCCTCTGCAACCCGTCTCTTTCTCCCTTCTGATTCTCTGCACCATCTCCCTTCTCACAAGTACAATCTCGTCGTCCCTTCTTTTCCTCTCAACACCATGGCTTCTACAACTTTTCTCCTCCCATCTACATCCCCTAGCTCCGTCTCCTGCACACCCCGGAGGAGCTCGACCACCTCCTCACTCTGGTACGTATCACTCCAGCCACCTTCTCCATCATATTTGTTGCTTCGAGCTCGCCGGAGATCTGTAATACCACCGACGACCTGTTGAAAAATAAACTTAATTCAATGTTCAAAAGTTTAGAATACAACTCTACATGCATGAACTTGATTTAAGAGATGAATAAATGAATTGTTTCACTACCTAAGTATTAATTAGATGTAGGAATTAAAATGTTTAAGTTTCTAGTACTTAATTCCTAGAAAGTATGTACTAGGTTCATGTTCCTATAATACTATAAATAGGGACTTTGTAATGTTAGTTTTATCAAGTTGTGAAGAACATTTGAATAAGAGTTTTAAAGTACATTTGTTTCTTCCTCTTCAATATTCACCTTTTTCCATTCATCCTCCAAATAATTTCTATCAAATTGGTATCACAGCTAGAGATGGCGAATACAAGTTTTCCATTCCATTTCCCTCGTCTCACAAAAGAAAATTATGAGAATTGGTGGATACGCATGAAGATGTTACTTGGTTCCCAAGATTTGTGAGAATCGGTCGATAGAGGCTATGAGGTGCCTCAAGATGAAGCTTTATTGAATCCTACTAAGAAGGAGGCTATTTAGAAGGTCCGGAAGAAGGATCAACAAGCTCTTACTCTCATCGACCAATGTTTGGATGAATCGATGTTCGAAAGAATGGCAAATGCGACCACTTCCAAGCAAGCATGGGATATCTTGAAAAACTCTAATCAAGGGGTTGACAAGGTGAAGTTGGGTGCGACTACAATCACTATGAGGAGAATTTGAAGGCTTACGGATGAAAGGAATCAATCGCGGATTTCTTTGCAAGGGTGTTGACCGTTATCAATCAAATGAAGCAGTATGGAGAAAACATCGATGATGATCGAGTTGTTGAGAAGATCCTTCGTTCTTTGACAACAAAGTTTGATCATATTGTGGTTGCCATTGAAGAGTCAAAAGACTTAGATTCAATGACAATTGATCAACTTATGGGTTCTCTACAAGCCCATGAGCAAAGAATCAAGAGGAGAAAGGATGAACCAGTTGAGCAAGTCCTAGCTACGAAACACTCGACACACGGAGATTTTGGTGGTGATCGAGAGAATTCACATAGAGGAAGAGGACGGGGATGTGGATCCTTTCGTGGGAGAGGAGGAAGAGGAAAAGGTGAATCATCATACCATGACTCCAATGTTGGAGAAAATGGTCAATATTCAAGAGGACGTGGAAGAGGGAGTTTTGATAAATCCATGGTTTCTTGCTATAATTGCCAAAATCATGAGCACTAGCACGAGATTGTTGGAGTGCTCCTAGCCAACCCGAAGAAAAAGTTAACTATGTAGAGGAAACAAAAGTAGATGATGCCACTTTATTGTTAGCTTACCAAGGCGGTAAGAAAGACAAAAAAGACGTGTGGCATCTTGACAATGTGGCAAGTAATCACATGTGTGGTGATGATAAAAGCAAGTTTGTGAAGCTTGACAAGTCGATGGGCGGGTGTGTTACATTTGGAGACAAATCCAAAGTTCCCATAAAAGGAAAAGGTACAATTCTAATCCGTATGAAAAACGGTGGTCATCAATTCATTGGCAATGTTTATTTCGTTCCTAACATGAAGAGCAACATCTTGAGTTTGGGGCAACTTTTGGAGAAGAACTACGAGGTGCACATGAAAAATCGTAGCCTATTGCTCCAAGATGATCGTCAGAATGTGATCGCCAAGGTGCCTATGACGAAAAATAGAATGTTCTTGCTTGACATTCAAACAGATGTAGCCAAATGTCTCAAAGCTTGTGTAAAAGAGACACCCTTGTTATGGCATCTAAGGTTTGAACATGTGAACTTTGTAAGCTGAAAGTTGATGTCACAGAGAAAGATGTTGAACGGGATGCCACCAATTGAATAACCAGATCAACTTTGTGAGGGGTGTCTTGTAGAAAAGAAATTCCGAAATAGCTTCCCGAAAGAAAGCACCACAAGAGCAGATCGACCACTAGAACTTGTACATGCGGATGTTTGTGGACCGATCAAGCCTGCATCGTTCAGTAAAAATCAGTATTTTCTACTCTTCATTGATGACTTTAGTAAAAAGACTTGGGTTTATTTTCTCAAAGAAAAATCTCAAGTGTTTTCTATGTTCAAAAAGTTCAAAGCTCTTGTTGGAAAACAAAGTGGTAACTATATAAAGTCTTTAAGAACCGATAGAGGTGGTGAATTTACTTCTAACGAGTTCAATGAGTTTTGTGATTTGAATGGCATCAAAAGATTCTTGACAATGCCAAGATCACCTCAACAAAACGGATTTGTTGAAAGCAAGAACCGGACCATTCTCAACATGGCCCGAAACATGTTGATGACAAAGAAGATGCCTAAGGAGTTTTGAGCCGAGGCAGTTTATTGTGCAGTTTATCTATCTAATAGGAGTTCAACAAAAAGTATGTTAGATAGAACTCCACAAGAAGAATGGGGTGGAAGAAAGCCAAGTGCATCTCATTTGAGAGTGTTTGAGAGCATTGGTTATGTGCACGTACCAGATCAAGTGAGATCGAAGCTTGAAGACAAAAGCAAGAAACGTGTTTTCATCGGATATGCTCAAAGTTCAAAAGGATACAAGTTGTATGACCTAGTTGTAGGCAAGGTCGTCACAAGTAGAGATGTTCACTTTGATGAAGAAGATACATGGGATTGGAGCTTTTAAGAGAAGGAGAGATATGATATCTTTCCGGCTCTTGATGAAGAAGGCAAGAGTAAGATGTTCACAAGAGCCTTCGACGCCGTCCCGCTCACCAACTACTCACAGCTCACCCTCATATTCAAGAAGGACAACACCATCGTTAACACAATCGTCATCATCATCTTTGTCTTCCTATCAAAGTTCTAGTGAAAGAACACCAAACATGAGAAGCCTTGAAGAAATTTATGAGGAACTAGATGATGATCTAACTCTTTATTGCTATTTTGCTGATTCTGAACAAATAGATTTTGTAGAGGTTGTGAATGATGAAAAATGGAGAACCGCAATGGTTGAAGAGATAAACTCGATCAAGAAAAATGACACTTGGGGGTTGACAACTTTGCCAGAATGTGAAAAGCCCATCGGTCTAAAGTGGGTGTTCAAGGAGAAGAAGAACGCTCAAGGAAAAGTTGAGAGGTAGAAGGCAAGATTAGTAGCAAAGAGCTTCAATCAACGACCAGGGGTCGACTACGGTGAGGTGTTTGCTCCAGTTGCACGCCTAGAGACTGTCCGTTTGATAATTTCACTTGCAGCTCAGAAAAAGTGGAATATTTATCAAATGGATGTGAAGTATTCTTTCTTAAACGGTGTGCTCGAAGAGGATGTTCATGACGAACAACCTCCCGGTTATATGATCAAAGGTCATACAAGTAAAGTGTTGAAGTTAAAGAAAGATTTATATGGCTTAAAACAAGCACCACGGGCATGGAATAGTCGGATTGACAAGTATCTTCAAGAGAATGGGTTTGTCAAATGCCCAAATGAGTACGCTCTCTATGCCAAGGTGTGTAAAAATGGCGATGCATTGTTTGTTTGCTTGTATGTTGATGATATGATCTTCACGGGTAATAATCCGAGTATGTTCGGAGATTTCAAGCAAGCAATGAGTTCTAGATGACAGATCTTGGTCTCATGTCCTATATATTATCTCGGGATTGAGATTAAGCAAGTAGTAGATGGGATCTTCATCTCGCAAGAGAAATTTGCTAAGGATATTCTGATGAAATTCAAAATGGATGATTGTCAAGTTGTAACTACACCACTCGATTGTGGGATCAAGCTCTCCAAGAACGAGGAAGGTGAGAGGGTTGACCCTACAACTTTCAAGAGATTAGTTGGAAGCTTGAGGTACTTGACATGCACTCGTCCTGGTATACTCTATGGAGTTTGGCTTGTAAGTCAGTTTGTGGAGGCTGCGACTACCACACATTTCAAAGCAGCAAAACGCATTCTCCGGTACATTAAAGGTACTATTAGCTATGGTTTGCTTTATTCTTCTACCGATAAGTATAAGCTTGTAGGTTATAGTGATAGTGATTGGGTTGGAGATGTTGATGATCGAAATATTACTACGGGGTTTGTTTTCTACATCGGAGAAACTGCTTTCACGTGGAGTTCAAAGAAGAAGTCTATTGTTACTCTTTTAAGATGTGAAGCTGAGTATGTTGCTGCTACATCTTGCGTGTGTCATGAAATTTGGTTGAGAAGATTATTAGGAGATTTATAGTTCTCACATAAGGAAGCCATGAAGATCCTTGTTGATAACAAGTCTGCTATTGCATTGGCGAAGAACCCAATGTTCCATGACCGTAGCAAACACATTGATACGAGGTATCATTTCCTTCGTGAATGTGTTTCCAGGAACGAGATTGAAGTTAAGTATATGCGGACTCAGGACCAAGTTGTTGATATCTCTATGAAGCTTCTCAAGTAGGAGATATATATCAAGTTGCGTGCAATGCTTGGTATTACAAGAAATTAAGTTTAAAGGAGAGTGTTGAAAAATAAACTTAATTCATTGTTAAAAAGTTTAGAATACAACTCTACATGCATGAACTTGATTTAAGAGTTGAATAAATGAATTGTTTCACATTCTAAGTATTAGATGTAGGAATTAAAATGTTTATGTATCTAGTACTTAATTAATAGAAAGTTTGTACTAGGTTCATGTTCCTATAATACTATAAAGAGGGACTTTGTAATGTTAGTTTCATCAAGTTTTGAAGAACATTTAAATAAGAGTTGTACATTACATTTGTTTCTTCCTCTTCAATATCCACCTTTTTCCAATCATCCTCAAAATAATTTCTATCACGTCCACCGAGCCAGTTGTGAAGGAACCACCTCTGGCCGCCCTCTTCTCTCCCACATCCCTTTATCACTTCCAACCCCGGATTTCATCTCCTCCTCGATCGAGCTCATTCTTGCGGGTTCGAACAAAGCCACTGCTGCCGGGAAGTCGGCCGCCAGCCCCCGCATCGTCGGGGAAGACGTCGCCACCGTCGGAGGAGCCACCACGCCGGCGTTCTCTCAGTAGAGCCTTTTCCTCTAATTACGCTCGAGACCACAAGATTTAGGTATCATTACGAAAGATCCTAAAGTTTATTACGTCTTTTACCCTTTAGTTTCTTTTTTTGACTATTATGCCCTCTGACTATTAGTTGCAGATTATGACCCACATTTTATTTTATGAAAACAGCCCATACTTTATGTTTGTGCAGACATGCCATCGAAAATGGAATTATAGTTTTTAACCCCACTTTTAATTTACGAAAAAGGCCTAGGTTTATATTGACAATTTATAACCCTTGTTTTAATCACGGAAAACAACTTATATTTATTTATGTTACATTTTATGACCAAGTTTGACTTCTAAGGTTAAACTTGTTTAGTTGTTGGTTTAGGTTTGGATACGCTTTCGGGAAGGGTTTTACCTCCGGTATAGGTTCGACAAATGTCGATCGATTTTCGTTTTACGACGCTACGTGAGTTATTCTTCAACCTTTGGAATGATCACTTTCATGTCAAGTTATAAAAAGTTGGATATGTAATTAATATGCCTAGTTGGATATTGTAGGTAATGTACTCGGTTGGACAATGGGTTAAGTAAAACCTTAAGTGAAGTACAACCCAAATACGAGTTGGGGCTATGTTGTTTGACGAGTTTTAATTGACGTTATCGTTTTGGCTTAGAGCCAATGAGTAAACTTCATCGAGGCAAATACTTGTGAGGTTTTGTAAATAAGCATGATTAAATTTAAGCTTTCATGATATTGTATGTATAATGTGGATATTTTAAATTATGATCTATCATGATGAGCTCATTAAGTTTGAGTATTCATGATATTGCATATATGATTTCGTTGTTTTAAATTATGATTTGGTATGACGAGCATGATTAAGTTTAAGCCTTACTGATACCGCATGTATGATTGAGATGTTTTAAATTATGATTTGACATGACGAGCCTTCATGAATGTATGATTGGGATGTTTTAAATTATGTTTTGGCATGATCAGCATGATAAGTATATAAATTTATATGTTATGATATCTAGAGAAGAATTATCTTGGAGTCCATGAGGATTGCATACTATTATCTTTGAGTTAACGGTATAGTATGATTTGTGGAGTCGGTTTAAGAAGCCTTGTGATTACATCATAATTTTTGGAGATTAGTTAAAGAGGTGTTATCAATGCTTTTATTTAGAAAAGAAACCGGTTAGGATATTGAGGATTTGAGATGAGTTGGTCTTTGACCTAATCGGCTTTTTCCATGTGTGTGTGTGTGTGTGTGTGTGTGTGACCATAGCGGCAATTGCCCTTGTTGTTTTATGTGGTCTATGTAATAACCGGAAAATTGTAATTATTTTCCCGGGTTATTTTAAAATTTATGTTTTTATTATAATTATTTAAACCGAGAGCCGAATCGATTATAAATAAATATAACGGATCCAAACTTGATCGGATTGTTAAATCAAACCAATCTAATAATTTATCAGGTAAACCGGCCCATATCTTTCTTGTCCAGCTACCTCGGCTCACCTGCCTTCTTTTCCCTCCATGTCTTGGCCCGTCTCCCTTGCCAAAAGACCCAGGCCCAACTCGCCTGACCAGCGACCGTCTTCCTCCCCCTTCACTGCGTAACGGCCGTCTTGAAGACGAGAGTTATGACGACCGTTGCCACGACATTCAATATGCCATTGATGACGATGAGGATTAGGGCCGCGTTGAAGACGGAACCATCACTACCCTGCCTGCCCACTCCGACCTGCAGTTTGACCTCGCCCAACTTCCTGCCTTACCTCCCTCCTCCTGCACCACAAAGCCGCTGGAGACACCGTATGTGAGAGCCCTTTTCTTTCGGACCGAGATCGGACCATAGCCGAGATTGGCTTTGGCCGAGATTGGCCTTATCGCACCCGCGGGCACGTTTGCCGCCCCTGCGGGTTCCCGCCCCTGCGGCCCTGTGATCCGCCCCTGCGGGTTACGGCGGCCGCAGCCGGTTTTGTTGACTTCCTTGACCCGTGCTTTACCTTCCTCTTCGTTTCTTCTCTTACCTTGCTGAGCAAGGGTTTCATTCCATTTCTCATTCCACTCCAGCCCTCATTATGTCCTTCTTGCTTCTTCATCCCTTCCCTTGATCTTGCTTGAGTTTCTCTTGAAGTTGTGCTTGAGTTTGGTGTTGTTGGTTGTGGTGTGTATGTTGCTGAGCTTCAGAGGCCAACTGAGAGTTTGTTCAGTACTTCCTTGGGTGATCACAACAGTGGAGGTGAGCTCCTTGCTTCTCCTTCCTTCATTTCTTTCTTGTCTTTCTTCCCTTGAGCTTAGGTTTAGATGTATGTTGATCATAGGATGATGTTTAAATGTGTAGTTATGTGTATGTGTATGAATCTGGAAGAGTATAAACGTGGTTTGATCAAGTGAAGAACCGAAGAGAAGCCGCGAAGTTGCCATCTGCACTGTCGCCGCCCCCGCGGCCAAGAGCCACCGCCCCCGCGGCTACCGTGCCACAGCGCATGCGTCGTGCCAGCGGCGTGCCTGCGCTTTTCTGTGTTCCGTGTCACCGCCCCTGCGGCTTCCACCTTCCGCGCCTGCGGGTGACCCCTTCCGCCCCTGCGGTCTTAGTTCACGCAGGTGCGTGTTGTCCCGGAACTACTTATAGTCAAGTAGTTTCCTTTCCTTTCTAGTACGAGGGAACTAGTATCATGCTAGGATTCGGATGATGTTGAGTATAACATAGTTATGCCAGTTACGGCTTTGAGGTTTACGAGTTGGAATTGATCCCTTATGGATCCCTTGGGTCTAGGTGTGACCCTTTGTGTATGATAGGATTGTGATATATATATCTGTGTGCCTTGTATAGGCTGTGTTGTCCTCCAGTTGGAATAGACGTTTCTGGGTTTTGCTCGTAGCGAGATACTTTTGACATTGAGGTAAGTCCATAGGACTTACTTAGCTGCCATCCTTATATGAGATGTGTGTATGAGTGGTGTTTGTTATATGCTTTATAGCATGCTTCATGTTGGTCATCGACCTATGTTATATTGACCGCCCATTGTAGTGGCTGTGACAACTTACCCTTTCATCCCGTAGTGGAGTCTGGGAAGTTCTCTGTATGCTAGCTAGACTTGGTATATGGGAAAGGTACTGATACCACTCCTTATGGTATACGGGAAGGTGCGCTGATACCACTCCAGCTAGCTATTTCACGCAGAGGCGAGGATTATATTCCTCGTGTCACTTATTTTCATATACTGATTTATATACTCCTGTGTGTTTAACGTTATAAAGATAATAAACCGGGTAAATGTGTGATATCATGTTGATGTGTTATCGTTTATATGATGTATGGTTGTGCTCTTGCCTATCTTATATTTGTGTATGGTTAGCTAACGGTTTTATACCGTGTTGTAGATCCTTTGCAGGTTAGGAGAACTGCAGAGTGATCCGGAGGGGTGATCTGCTGAGGGTTCCGTACACAGGGCGTACTCGTGGGTTTTGGGTTGTTTATATTGTACGGATTTATGTTTGACTTTTATACTCAGCAGTACTGTGTATTACTTTTGATCAGTATATATATATACATCAGTTTTATGTTTTGTTTTAATCTATCAGTGCCTTGTTGTAAGATTCAGTGAAGTTGTTGTCAGGCTAGGGTCAGGATCCATTGTGAGATCCTAGCCTAGTAGCACTCCGAGTCCTACGGATTTGGGGTGTTACAAAGTTGGTATCAGAGCCCAGGTTGACAACAATGGCACTAGTAATCTGCAATAAAGTTCGAATAGATAAATAAACAGAACCCGAAAGGGGTCTGACTTTTCAAAAGGTTTTGGTTTTGAAATGAGTACCAATGTTTTCGGATATCGTGTACGTGCACTATCGCCCCTCTGAAGATCTCGACAGTATAGATATATATAGACATTCTGTTATGATTGATCTGTGATATATCTATACATATGGCATATATATAGCCTTCTAAGATAGGTTTACGTCTTCTGCAGATGGTTCAGACTAGAGCCTTACCTGAACGAAGACGAGGTAGAGGTAGACCCCCTCTAGGTAGAGGACGGGGTAGGACTCCTGCTGACGGATCACATGCGGGAGAGATGCATGAGGAGGTTGCTGAGAGCGCCGTTCTTGAGACTACGAACGGGGCAGCTGAGAGACAGGGGCCACAGAGAGCCCAGTCTGGTGAGTCTGATCGCGTCTCTATGGGTAGATCAGAGTTTCAGGATTATATCAGACGAGTAGAGGAGGCTGCCAAAGCCGGTAGGCGTGCCCCAGATTTACAAGCACAGGAGGGACCATCAAAGAGGTCCCACACTGTTACTCAAGTACCAGCTGTACAGGTACCTGCTGCTTAGATTGCTAGAGCACCGGAGGAGTATAGAGGGCCTAGACCAGATACCTGGTTGAAGGCATTTCATCAGATGGGTGTACCCCCTTTCACTAGGAAAGTGGGGCTAGAGGTGGAGCTGTGGATAGGACATGTAGACTCAACTTTGGAGTCTATTAGATGTCCAGTTGACAGGCAGATTGAGCTGGTGCAGACCTTGTTCAAAGATCTGGCACAACACTGGTGGAGGTCTGTACGAGTCTAGGTTACTAGCTATGAGCAGATGAGGACTATGATCCGAGAGCGTTTTTGCCCTGCCTCTTTGAGGAGGGAGAAACTGCGAGATTTTGTGGAGGCTGGGTTCGAGGATGTACCAGTCTCTGAGGCTATCAGGAGGTTTCAGGAGGAGCTGGCCTTACTGGGACCAGCTGCACCTGCTGCAGACCAGCATGTTTATCTCTTTTCCCGACGACTGAGGGATACTACGGACCTACATGGCGGGATTTCATTGTGAGACTCTCACAGATTATCAGGACAGAGCTTCCGATTACGAGAGGGAGCGAGCTGGACAGAGGAGAGCTTCTCAGACCAGAGGGTCTGAGAAGAGGCAGCGTACAGGGCAGACCAGTGGTGCTGGTGGTTCTGATAGTGGTTGGCGTGGTCAGAGACGCCAGAGTCAGCCTTCATCTGCGCCGGTTGCAGAGAAGGGACGTCAGTGCTTTAACTATGGAGATCTAGGGCATATGAGGCCAGAGTGTACGAGGCCATTGGTGACTTGCTACACCTGTGGTAGGCAAGGTCACCGAGCTGTTTATTGCCGCCAGGGCGAAGCGTCATCTCAGCAGGGTTCTTCTCCTGCTAGTGCAGCGGGAGGTGGGCAAAGGCCACCTCAACAGCAGTAGACTCAGGGACAGCAGAGAGTCCCAGATCGCCCTACGACTCAGGGATCTGCTCCTGGGCCGAGTAGAGGCAGAGGCCGTGGTGGGGGCACCACCGATACCAGAGGTCCACAGGGTCGTGTGTTTGAGTTGAGGAGTGCAGAGGAGCCAGCTGCACCTACTGCTACAAGTACCATTCTGATTCATGGTTTACCTGTTAGAGTTTTATTTGATACTAGTGCTACGCACTCTTTTATTTCTGATGCCTGTTTAGAGCGTCTTGGGTTAGATACAGTTGAGGGGATGCCCTTTATTATAGGGTTACCTGATGGTGGTAGGGTCAGAGGTACCCGTGAGATTCACGGTTGTCCCATTTCTGTAGGGACCCGTGTGTTACTAGTTGACTTCTTTGTCATGCCACTAGAGCATGAAGAAGTCATTTTAGGTATGGATTGGATGGCTAGACACTCTGCAGTTCTAGATGTAGGTAGGAGGACTGTTACCCTCTCTACCGAGTTAGGCCAGATAGAGGTTTTCCGATGTTGGGACCTTGGAAAGGTAGGCACAATTATCAGTGCTATATGGGCAGCTAGATTGATTGCACAGGGTTGCGAGGCCTTCTGGTGTTATGCCATGAAGGAGGGGGAGAGTCCAACTGTAGAGGACATTCCAGTTGTCTTTGAGTACACAGATGTTTTTGCTGAGCCGTCCAGTTTGCCGGCTCAGAGGAGTGTGGACTTTAGTATCGAGTTGGAGCCTGGTACTAGACCCATCTCCAAGGCCCCATACCGGATGACACCTGTCGAGATGCTGGAGCTGAAGAAGCAACTCGAGGAGTTGGCTGAGAAGGGCTTCATTCGCCCTAGCGTGTCCCCTTGGGGAGCACCTGTCCTCTTCGTACGGAAGAAGGACGGATCACTGAGGTTGTGCATAGACTATAGAGAGCTGAACAAGGTGACCATCAAGAACAAGTATCCACTTCCGCGAATTGACGATTTGTTAGATCAGTTACAAGGAGCTACTGTGTTCTCCAGGATTGACCTGCGTTCCGGGTATCACCAACTGAGGGTGAGGGAGCAGGATGTGCACAGGACAGCATTCCGGACCAAATATGGCCACTACAAGTTTGTAGTGATGCCATTTGGGCTTACGAATGCCTCATCCGTCTTTATGGAGTTGATGAACAGTATCTTCATCGACTTCCTGGATCAGTTTGTAGTGGTCTTCATTGATGAAATTCTGGTATACTCTCGCAGTGGAGAGGAGCATGCAGGACATCTGAGGACTGTATTGCAGGTTTTGCGGGATAGAGAAATTTATGCTAAGTTCTCTAAGTATGAGTTCTGGATGCCAGAGGTAGCATTCCTGGGTCATGTGGTTTCAGCTGAGGGGATCAAGGTGGATCCAGCGAAGATTGAGGTTGTAGCATCATGGACGACACCGACGAACGTCAAGGAAGTACGTAGTTTCCTTTGCCTAGCCGGTTATTACAGACGCTTCGTGGAGGGTTTTTCTGTGATTGCCCGTCCACTGACGAGTTTGCTGAGGAAGACTACCAGATTTGTGTGGTCTGATCAGTGCAGGAAGAGTTTTAAGGAGTTGAAGAGGCGTTTGACTTCTGCTCCTATTTTGGCACAGCTAGAGGGTACTGAGGATTTTGTGGTTTACAGTGATGTATCCAAGCTAGGCTTGGGATGTGTTTTGATGCAGCGGGGCAGAGTTATTACTTATGCGTCTCGATAGTTGAAGACGTATGAGGAGAACTACCCGACTCATGATCTGGATTTGGCAGCGGTAGTTCATGCACTAAAGATCTAGAGACATTACCTGTATGGTCCTACATGTCAGATCTTCACAGACCATAAAAGTCTGAAGTATATCTTCACGCAGCGGGAATTGAATAACCGCCAGCGTAGGTGGCTCGAGCTGATCAAGGATTTTGATCTAGAGATCCTGTACCATCCAAGGAAGGCGAACGTTGTCGCCGACGCCTTGAGCAGGAAGACGCCTCGAGAGCAGGCGATTGCGAGGTTGACAGTGCAATCTCTGTTACAGAGAGACCTGATATGGTTAGAGTTGGATATTCAGTTTCCTGATGAGGGTGCCCATATACGTACTTTAGAGGTTCTTCCTGATCTGTTGGATGAGATCCGACAGAAACAGGAGACCTGCCCGGCTTTGCAGAGGATCAGAGATAGGATGTCTCGAGATGAGGCACCCCAGTTTCTGCTTGTAGCAGATGGAGTTTTGAGGCTCCGCGGTCGCGTCTGTGTACCTACTGATACAAATTTGAGGCAGAGGATTTTACAGGACGCTCACTGTACACCTTACTCGGTACATCCAGGTACGAGTAAGATGTATCAAGATTTGAGACGTTTATACTGGTGGGGAGGGCTGAAGCCCGATGTATCCAGATTTGTAGCTCAGTGTGCGACCTGCCAGCAGGTCAAGATCGAGCATTTCAGACCTGCACGTGAGCTCTATCCACTTCCTGTTCGACGGAGGAAGTGGGAGGACGTCACCATGGATTTTGTGACCGGACTGAGGCTGATGTCATCTGGGTCATAGTTGACAGACTGACGAAGACGGAACGTTTCATTCCTATTCGAGAGACGTGGCCGGTTAGCAGATTAGCTGAGGAGTACACTAGGCAGATAGTGAGACTCCATGGTGTACCGAGGACGATCATCTCAGACAGAGATGGGCGATTTACCTCGAGATTCTGGCAGCAGATTGAAACTGCCCTGGGGACGAGTTTGCACTTCACGACTACGTTTCATCCTCAGACAGATGGTCAGTCAGAGAGGACCATTCAGACCTTGGAGGATATGCTGCGAGCTTGTGTGTTGGATTGGGGGCAAGTGTGGACAGATCATCTCCCACTTGTTGAGTTCTCCTACAACAACAGCTGGCATGCATCTATTGAGATGGCCCCATATGAGGCACTGTATGGATAGAGATGTCGTACCCCGTTATGCTGGGATGAGCAAAGCAGGGTCAGTGGTTTAGCACCTGATCAGATTCAGGATGATATGGCTCGGGTAGCATTGATCAGAGAGCGTATGCTGACTGCACAGAGCCGTCAGAAGTCTTATGGTGACAGGAGGCGTAGGCCTCTAGAGTTCAGGGTTGGAGCCCATGTGTGGCTGAGAGTGTCCCCGACACGAGGTGTTAGGCGATTTGGCATTAAAGGGAAGTTGAGTCCCTGATATGTCGGACCGTTCGAGATTCTGGATAGGGTTGGGAGCGCAACTTACAGGTTAGCATTGCCTCCGAGATTAGAGGGTGTTCACCCTGTATTTCATGTGTCTCAGCTGAGGGAGTACATACCAGATCCGAGACACATTGTGAGTTATGAGGATTTGGTGGTTGAGCCGGACCACACGTTTGTAGAGCATCCTATTGCAGTCCTAGAACGAGGTATGAGACGCCTGCGTTCGAAGGACATACCTATGCTTAGGATACAGTGGTCGAGACGAGGACCTGAGGAGGCTACATGGGAGACTGAGGATAGTATCCAGAGGAACTATCTAGAGTTCTATGCTGAGTTAGATGCACTAGTAGGATAACCGAGTAGATCTTAGTACTAGCTTGGTGAGTCTTATGTGCTTATATGCTTATATGCTATGATGTGTTTATTTCATGCCAGCTTTGATGGGATTATGATCTTAGTAGATCTTGTTATGCTAGTATGATTCTTGTTTATAGCTGGAGATGGTTCTTCCTTCCATGCTATTGTGATACGATAGGTTTAGCTGGAGATGGTTCTTCCCTCCATGCTATTGTGATACGATAGGTTTAGCTGGAGATGGTTCTTTCCTCCATGCTAGTTTTATGGACATAGTAGTGTTGGAGATGTACTTCCTCCATGCCTTCTTGTTATGTTATGATACGGCTAGAGATGTGCTTCCTCTATGCCTTGTGATATGTTTATGGGTTGGCTAGAGAGGGTTTTCCTCTAGGCCTTGGATAGTATAGTTTACTGCTGGAGTTGATGATTTCCTCCATGCTTACGTTTGAGGTTATAGAGAGTGTTACCTCGGCTTCTGAGTCCGAGTGGTTTGAGGACCTTGCAAGTTTCGGGACGAAACTTGTTTTTAGGGGGGTGAGATGTGAGAGCCCTTTTCTTTCGGACCGAGATCGGACCATAGCCGAGATTGGCCTTACCGCACCCGCGGGCACGTTTTCCGCCCCTGCGGGTTCCCGCCCCTACGGCCCTGTGATCCACCCCTGCGGGTTACGGCGGCCGCAGCCGGTTTTGTTGACTTCCTTGACCAGTGCTTTACCTTCCTCTTCGTTTCTTCTCTTACCTTGCTCAGCAAGGGTTTCATTCCATTTCTCATTCCACTCCAGCCCTCATTACATCCTTCTTGCTTCTTCATCCCTTCCCTTGATCTTGCTTGAGTTTCTCTTGAAGTTGTGCTTGAGTTTGGTGCTGTTGGTTGTGGTGTGTATGTTGCTGAGCTTCAGAGGCCAGCTGAGAGTTTGTTCAGTACTTCCTTGGGTGATCACAGCAGTGGAGGTGAGCTCCTTGCTTCTCCTTCCTTCCTTTCTTTCTTGTCTTTCTTCCCTTGAGCTTAGGTTTAGATGTATGTTGATCATAGGGTGATGTTTAAATGTGTAGTTATGTGTATGTGTATGAATCTGGAAGAGTATAAACGTGGTTTGATTAAGTGAAGAACCGAAGAGAAGCCGCGAAGTTGCCTTCTGCACTGTCGCCGCCCCCGCGGCCAAAAGCCATCGCCCCCGCGGCTTCCGTGCCACAGCGCCTGCGTCGTGCCAGCGGCGTGCCTGCGCTTGCCTGTGTTCTGTGTCACCGCCCCTGCGGCTTCCACCTTCCGCGCCTGCGGGTGACCCCTTCCACCCCTGCGGTCTTAGTTCACGCAGGTGCGTGTTGTCCCGGAACTACTTATAGTCAAGTAGTTTCCTTTCCTTTCTAGTACGAGGGAACTAGTATCATGCTAGGATTCGGATGATGTTGAGTATGACATAGTTATGCCAGTTACGGCTTTGAGGTTTACGAGTTGGAATTGATCCCTTATGGATCCCTTGGGTCTAGGTGTGACCCTTTGTGTATGATAGGATTGTGATATATATATCTGTGTGCCTTGTATAGGCTGTGTTGTCCTCCAGTTGGAGTGGACGTTTCTGGGTTTTGCTCGTAGCGAGATACTTCTGAGATTGAGGTAAGTCCATAGGACTTACTTAGCTGCCATCCTTATATGGGATGTGTGCATGAGTGGTGTTTGTTATATGCTTTATAGCATGCTTCACGTTGGTCACCGACCTATGTTATATTGACCGCCCATTGTAGTGGCTGTGACAACTTAACCTTTCATCCCGTAGTAGAGTCTGGGAAGTTCTGTGTACGCTAGCTAGACTTGGTATACGGGAAAGGTACTGATACCACTCCTTATGGTATACGGGAAGGTGCGCTGATACCACTCCAGCTAGCTATTGCACGCAGAGGCGAGGATTATATTCCTTGTGTCACTTATTTTTCATATACTGATTTATATACTCCTGTGTGTTTAACGTTATAAAGATAATAAACCGGGTAAATGTGTGATATCATGTTGATGTGTTATCGTTTATATGATGTGTGGTTGTGCTCTTGCCTATCTTATATTTGTGTATGGTTAGCTAACGGTTTTATACCGTGTTGTAGATCCTTTGCAAGTTAGGAGAGCTGCAGAGTGATCCGGAGGGGTGATCTGCTGAGGGTTCCGTACACAGGGCGTACTCGTGGGTTTTGGGTTGTTTATATTGTACGGATTTATGTTTGACTTTTGTACTCAGCAGTACTGTGTATTACTTTTGATCAGTATATATATATACATCAGTTTTATGTTTTGTTTTAATCTATTAGTGCCTTGTTGTAAGATTCAGTGAAGTTGTTGTCAGGCTAGGGTCAACATCCATTGTGAGATCCTAGCCCAGTAGCACTCCGAGTCCTACGGATTTGGGGTGTTACACCGTCCTTCTGCCCGGCCACTGTCACAGGTCACCGGAGCCGCCTCCTTTCTCCTGAACGTCGATTCCTCGAGCCTTGTCATTGCTACACAGATCTCCACCGAACGTATCTCCACTCCTGCGTACATTCCTCGTCGCCTCACCGTGGACCTCCCTCTGCAACTTTTCCCGATCTCCATGCTTATCTGTCTAACGTATGTGCAGAGCCACACAACAACCACCCGCGACTTTACTCTGTCGTTACTGACGACACCGCTGGAAGTGCAGTTCTAGGAAGGGCAACATCTCAGCAGCCCGGACGTCACTAGCGTAGTGAACATGATTCGAAACAGGGATTCTCGACTTTGGCTAACTCCACCGTATGATTGCCGCTAGAATCGAGCTCGCGTTCACAGTAAAGGAAGAAAAGAGCGCCGCTACTTCCCCTGCGTCGGTGAGGAGTTGAATTGTAGACGTGTAAGTTTCCTGACCCATTGCCACATTGGGTTGCTGCTTTACAGCCTTGCGGCTCGAACCTGTATGTCTTGGTACTCAACTAAATTAATTTCCTCTATTGATGCCGTGGCCAGGAGTAGAACCCAAGACACGGGTGATACAAAGTGACACCATTGGACATTGGTTAACTAGTTAGCTTGCGACCCTTTTCCTAGTTAGACCCGAATCCGAGTTTTTTTCGATAAACTATTTCCGTAGAATTTAATAAGAATTTATAAGATAATTAATTATATTTTGCATGATAATGTGGTTGTTAATTAGCGGATAATAATGTGTTAATTAATTAGCAAAACTGGACCGTTGGACTTAAAATAAATGAGAAGGTATTAGTGGAACATGAATGAGATTGTAGAACCGTTCGGAGGTTTGAAGACGTTAGACTAGTACGCACTTTTAAGATAGTGATACTTTAAAGGATGATATGAGTTGAGAAGGAGTATAGAAACGTTAAGTGATTTGGAAACCGGAATAGAACGATAAAAGTTGGTGATAACGACTAATGATATTCGGTGCATGAGAACTTGAAATGGACGTATGAGTCCCCGAAATTAAGTTTGGAGAATGTTAGAAATTGATGCTAGATATCATACCTGATTATTTTAGAATGATAAGCCGCACAGTATTAAGAGTTGACAATGATTGACCAGGATAATCGGATCTTTGACTGGCAAGATCGCGAGAACGTTGAGACCAGTACGGATAAGGTGAGTTCTTAGGACTCACGTAGTTACCTTTTTAATACCGAATGTGCACTAGGGTAGTGTGTGTTATTATTGTTAAATAAAATGAATGAACTAGATCACCGTATTTATAATTTTAAGAAAGGCACAAGTGTATGATAACGTGCCGTAACCGTCGGTCCGGGCCGATGATGCCGGAAGATTTCCCCGCGACCAGTCCAGTAGTGTATACGGGGGAGATGCATCAAAACCAGTCCTACTGGTAAACGACACAACTTTTGCTTGTGTTACAAGCAAAAGTTGGAAAATAGAATGACTCAATTCACGTAATGAAAGATAATGAACTAGAACGTTGTGTGTTGCATGCTGAGTGAGTTACAATATTTCCTTATATGTGTGTGTGCTTTAATAACCTTAGTATTAAAATTGTAGCTAACGGTTTTACCGTATTGTTAGGTATTTGCAGGATAGATCTCTACCGAGAAATCGGGAGTGGAGTGGTCAGCCGGGTTTCCGTACTAGGAGATTGGGTGTTGGGTTATATTTTATGTTTTATTTATTTTATTCCAGTAGAGTTGGTATAGTATACAATTGGCTGATGTACGAGTTTCGAGTCCATTAAAAATTAGTTACGCATTTGTGAAAGAATTTGTATTTCAATATTTGTGTCTTGTTGCAAGATCCGGCGTTATTGACGTCAACCTAAGGCCGGGACCCACTGTGAGGTCCTAGCCAATGACGCTCCGAGTTCCCAGAATTCGGGGTGTTACAATATGGTATCAAAGCTCTAGGTTGGCAACAATGGCACTCGCAATCTTTTGAGGCCAAGTATAAACAGAACCCGAAAAAGGATCTGGTTTTCCAAAATGAATTTCAAAGTTTAATTCCTGTATGTCGGGTTGGGTAGTAGTACGGAAACCACCGCTCCACTTTGCAGATCTCGGTAGTAGTAAGTTAGTGTGATTTGTACTTAGAAATAATGATAATTATAGTCGCCTGTCTAGTATAGATGGCGCACACCAGGATAGTAACCGTGTCGGGTTAGGGTAAAGGTGATTACCTTTCTACCCTCCCCACACGGAGTAGAAATAATAAGGCGCTACAGATCAAGCACGCAAGTGGAAGGATAAAAGCTTTACAAAGACGAAAGAACGGAGAGTGAGACTGCTAAAAGTATGATCCAACGGTACTAGAAATTCGAAGATATGACCAACCAATAAGGTCACGACTCGAAGAAAGCAAGGTTCACATAATGAATCCGGACTGCAGAGATATAATTATCGTGATTTTTTTGAAGGATACAAAATAATGAACGGAATCACAATAACTGCAATTACATCAATGGTACATAAGAAGAAGCATCAAGTGTACACGAGAAGAAGATCGAGTGAAACGATGCAGAAAAGGCGCGAGAGCCAATAAAGGCGTCCTTGGGACAAGGACTAGAGACGTCAACGTCAAGAGATATTCCCAAGAAACCGGAAACAAGAGAAGAGGGTATCATAGTGCTTAGAGGAACGCGATAATAAGTCATCACACGATGTCAGGAAGTGCAATCATTTCGGTTGGACGGCGAGGAGAAGTGGAGAAGTGGGATCGCTTGTTAGGAAGTCAAACATGCACTAGTAAGAGAGCAACCCCGGTTAGGGTACGAAGAAGTAAGCAAGCAACATAATATAAGAAACCAAAGAAAGGAGTACTTGGATCGACACGGTGAGTAAGAAAAAGGGAAGTAAGAACAGTGGCGTATCCCGATGAACGGAAGAATATCACCGCCATCTACTGTAAAGGAACTAGTAGAAATGCGTGATGATACAGAAGCTACAAGGAAAGAAAATAAGTACATGTGAAGCGGTCAAGATGCCACCATGGCTAAGCGATGACTGATTAGATAGAGGATAATGATTGAAGAATACAGTTGGATATAAGAAGACCCGAGATGAGGGAGAAAAAGAGAATCATTTCTTATTATAGAACTCGCTAAGAGCGTGAAGTGGCATGGTCACGCCTACACATCCACCTTACATGGATTCTTTGAGATCAAGTGGACAAGAGAGGAGAATACCAAATAACAAAAAATGAACGGTTAAAGAGTAAAGACATCCAAAGAGTAACGTTGGCGTGCGATAACCACTACCGTTATGGAAGTGATAGTTTGGTATACAAACGACCCGAGACAAAATATCACCGGGAAATAGCAAGGATGAGACCTATAAGACAACCCGTTGACTGGGACGATCAAAGGGAAACAATACCATTCCAATAGAAACCGGAGAATAGTGGACATACATAGGGAAATACGCCCCAACCGAAGGGCAGTAATGCGCTCGGAGTTTTACCGATAGCAATTAAAATACCAGTTAATTAAGTCAGAAGGTGAGATATCACACGGAACGAGAGGGTGGAGAGACATCAATCAGTGGAAGGGACAGTGAACATCTGAGCTATAACATCACGGGGGAGTTAAAAGCAACATTGTAGTATGAGTCGAGCAACCAATCCGATAAACAAGAAGACCAGCTAGAGAAGGAAAGGAAATTGACCGCCCTCCTGTCGGTGGAGTAAGACTAACTACCATGTGTGATATGGACTAGAACAGAAGAGCTTGAAGAGCTAAAGAGAAGGGTCCAAGGCTAGAGGACGTACTTGTACTGAGTGCATGGAGGTACTTTGGGACGACTTCCCTGACCTACCTCCATAGAGGAGTGTAGATTTCAGTTTCGAGTTGAAGCTTGGCACGATACCGATCCCGAAGGCTCCCTACCAGATGGTACATATTGAGAGGGTACAGTTGAAGAAACAGTTAGAGGAGTTGGCAGAGAAAGAGTTCATCCGACCTAGTGACTCTCATTGAGGCGCTTTGGTACTGTTTGTGAGGAAGAAGGATGGATATATGAGACTTTGCATAAATTACAAAGAGTTGAACCGAGTAACGATCAAGAATAAGCATTTGTTACGCCGTATCGACAGTTTGCTAGACCAGTGTAGAGGGCCTCAACCTTAGTCAGGATCGACTTGAGGTTAGAATATCACCAGCTGAGGGTGAGGGATCAAAATATCCCTGATACAGCTTTCCGGACCAGATACGATGATCATGAGTCTGTGGTGATGCCATTCGGCTCACCAATGTGCCGGCCGTGTTCATGGAGTTGATGAATGAAATATTCATCGACTATATAGATCAGTTTGTACTAGTTTTATTGATGATATCTTGGGTACTCCCGGAACAGAGATGAGCATGTTGGACACTCGAGGACGGTATTACAGGTACCACTGGACAACCAACACTATGCTAAGTGTCCAAGTGTGAGTTCTTGATGACGGAGGTAGCCTTTTTAGGACACGTGGTTACGGCCGAGGGGATCAAGGTTGATCCGGTCAAGTTCGAGACCGTTTCATCATGGAAACTTCCTAAGAACGTTAAAGAGGTGCGTAGTTTTCTAGGGCTAGCTGGGTATTATAGACGGTTGTGGAAGGGATCCTAGTCATTTCCCGATCACTCACCGGTCTATTGAGGAAGACCACCGGCTTTGTGTGGTTTGAGCCTTACCAGAGGAATTTTGAGGAACTGGAGAGAAGTTTGACTTCTGCTCCGATCTTAGCCCATCCAGAGGGCACAAAGGATTTTCTAGTGTACATTGATGCATCCAAGCTAGAATTGGGGTACGTGCGTATTGATGTAGAAGGGTAACATTATAACATATGCGTCTCGCCAGCTGAAAACGCACGAGGAGAACTACCTCACTCATGATCTCAAGTTAACAGCAGTGGTGCATACCCTTAAGCTTTGGCGTCACTACTTGTACGAGACTACTTGTCAGATCTTCACAAACCATAAGATTCTGAAGTATATATTCACTCCGAGGGAGTTGAATAACCGGCAGAGGTGATGGATTGAGCTGATTAAGGACGTCGACCGAAAAGTTCTTTATCACCCGGAGAAGGCGAATGTAGTCGCCGACACCTGGAGGTGGAAGACGCCTCAGGGGAAGGCTATAACTCGGTTCACGGCTCAACCCAAATTATAGAGATATCTCGCCCGATTGGAGGTGGATATTCAGTTTTCAGATGTTGATCGACATTTAGGTACTTTGGAGCTTGTGCCGGATCTGTCGGACGAAATCCGACATAAGCATGATACCTGCTCTACCATATCTAGGATCTGGGAGAGGATATTCCGGGATGAAGCACCACAATTGTTATTGATACGGATCAAGTGATGGGATGTAAAGGACGGGTGATGTTCCTCGGGATGAGGAGTCGAGATAGAGGGTACTTCAAGAGACTCATTCTACACCCTACTCGGTACACTGAAGTACCAGGGAGATGTACAGAGATGTCAGATGCTTCTATAGGCGAAGTGGTATGAAGCGGAGCTAATTGGATTTATGGAACAATGTGCGATTTGTCGGCAGGTCAAGATTGGGTACCCTGACCGAAGAATAGTTCTAATCACTGCCGGTTCCGCAGTGAAAGTGGGAAGACATAGCTATGGACGTTGACATGTGATTGAGATCTAGCAGGAGATCTAATAGTAATCGGGTCGTGGTGGATAGACTCGTCCAGACAGGCCATTTAAAAAAAAAAATGGTTGAGAGTTGGTTAGCAAAGTGGGATTACATGGCATGTCAAGGACGAACGTCTCTGACAAAGATGACGGTTCAATTTGAGATTTTGAGGAGCAAATACCGGACGACATGATCGGGTAACTTTGATACGAGAGCGTATGCTAGCATTTCAGAGTCGCCAAAAGTCTAATGCGTATAAGAGGCTCAAACCTCTAGAGTTTCGAGTGGGTTCATAAGAATGGTTCAGAGTATCGCCGACTCGGGGTGTTAGGAATTTCGACACTAAGGTATTGGAGTGAGTTAGAGAGGGAGCATAACGGTTAGCCTCTCACCACCTTAGAGGGTATACCCCCGGATATCATGCATCACAACTCATAGAATTTATACTAGACCACGAAAGGTGGTCAACCATGAGGATTTGACCGATGGAATTGCTACACTTTACCGAGCATCCGGTAACTATTTTGGAAAGGAGTGTTAGACGACTATAGGCGAAGGAAATTCTGATGCTAAAGATTTAGTGGTCAAACGGTGAATCGAGGTGTTCACTTGAAGAATAATGGATAGTATTAGGAGTTCATACCCGGAGCAGTAGGCCGAGTTAATGACGACGTTAGGTTGACGAGTTAATGTGAACCGCTTATGTGTTATGTGTTATAATATATTTCGCCGTTTGACTTTAGTGATTATATATGTATATATTGATGATTTCCTTGGGATGCGTGTGATACCGGTTCATCCGGGTTTAAAAAAAAAAAAAGAAGGGAAAAGTCTTCCTAAGAATGATGATAGTGATTAAGACTTGGAAGCCCGAAACTCGGTTAACCGTACATTACCCTAAGTTTCGGGACGAAACTTATTTTAAATGGTGGCTAATGTAATAACCGGAAAATTGTAATTATTTTTCCGGGTTATTTTAAAATTTATGTTTTTATTATAATTATTTAAACCGAGAGCCGAATCGATTATAAATAAATGTAACGGATCCAAACTTGATGGGATTGTTAAATCAAACCAATCTAATAATATCAGGTAAACCGGCCCATATCTTTCTTGTCCAGCTACCTCGGCCCACCTGCTTTCTTTTCCCTCCATGTCTTGGCCCGTCTCCCTTGCCAAAAGACCCAGGCCCAACTCGCCTGACCAGCGACCGTCTTCCTCCCCGTTCACTGCGTAACGGCCGTCTTGAAGACGAGAGTTATGACGACCGTTGCCACGACCTTCAAGACGCCATTGATGACGATGAGGATCAGGGCCGCGTTGAAGACGGAACCATCACTACCCTGCCTGCCCACTCCGACCTACAGTTTGACCTCGCCCAGCCTCCTGCCATACCTCCTTCCTCCTGCACCACAAAGCCGCTGGAGACACCGTCCTTCTGCCCTGCCACTATCACAGTTCACCGGAGCCGCCTCCTTTCTCCTGAACGTCGATTCCTCGAGCCTTGTCATTGCTACACAGATCTCCACCGAACGTATCTCCACTCCTGTGTACATTCCTCGTCGCCTCACCGTGGACCTCCCTCTGCAACTTTTCCCGATCTCCATGCTTATCTGTCTCACGTATGTGCAGAGCCACACAGCAACCACCCGCGACTTTACTCTGTCGTTACTGACCACATCGCTGGAAGTAAGTTCTACGAAGGGCAACATCTCAGCAGCCCGGACGTCACTAGCGTAGTGAACATGATTCGAAACCGGGATTCTCGACTTTGGCTAACTCCACCGTATGATTGCCGCTAGAATCGAGCTCGCGTTCACAGTAAAGAAAGAAAAGAGCGCCGCTACTTCCCCTGCGTCGGTGAGGAGTTGAATTGTAGACGTGTAAGTTTCCTGACCCATTGCCACGTTGGGTTGCTACTTTACAGCCTTGCGGCTCGAACCTGTATGTCTTGGTACTCAACTAAATTAATTTCCTCTATTGATGCCGTGGCCAGGTGTAGAACCCAAGACGCGGGTGATACAAAGTGACACCATTGGACATTGGTTAACCAGTTAGCTTGCGACCCTTTTTCCGGTTAGATCCGAATCCGAGTTTTTTTCGATAAACTATTTCCGTAGAATTTAATAAGAATTTATAAGATAATTAATTATATTTTGCATGATAATGTGGTTGTTAATTAGCGGATAATAATGTGTTAATTAATTAGCAAAACTGAACGTTGGACTTAAAATAAATGAGAAGGTATTAGTGGAACATGAATGAGATTGTGGAATCATTCGGAGGTTTGAAGACGTTAGACTAGTACGCACTTTTCGCACTTTTAAGATAGTGATACTTTAAAGGATGATATGAGTTGAGAAGGAGTATAGAAACGTTAAGTGTTTTCGAAACCAGAATAGAACGATAAAAGTTGGTGATAACGACTAATGATATTCGGTGCGTGAGAACTTGAAATGGACATATGAGTCCCCGAAATTAAGTTTGGAGAATGTTAGGAAATTGATGCTAGATATCATATCTGATTATTTTAGAATGATAAGCCGCACAATATTAAGAGTTGACAATGATTGACCAAGATAATCGGATCTTTGACTGTCAAGATCGCGGAACTTTGAGACCAATACGGATAAGGTGAGTTCTTAGGACTCACGTAGTTACCTTTTTAATACCGAATGTGCACTAGGGTAGTGTGTGTTATTATTGTTAAATAAAATGAATGAACTAGATCACCGTATTTATAATTTTAAGAGAGGCACAAGTGTATGATAACGTGCCGTAACCGTCGGTTCAGGCCGATGGTGCCGGAGGATTGCCCCGCGACCAGTCCAGTAGTGTATACGGGGGAGATGCATCAAAACTAGTCCTACTGGTAAACGGGGACGGGGGCAAGAGTCGGGAGACTCTTGTGTTACAAGCAAAAGTTGGAAAATAGAATGACTCGATTCACGTAATGAAAGATAATGAACTGGAACATTGTGTGTTGCATGCTGAGTGAGTTACAGTATTTCCTTATATGTGTGTGTGCTTTAGTGACCTTAGTATTAAAATTGTAGCTAACGGTTTTACCGTATTGTTAGGTATTTGTAGGATAGATCTCTACCGAGAAATCGGGAGTGGAGTGGCCAGCCGGGTTTCCGTACTAGGAGATTGGGTGTTGGGTTATATTTTATGTTTTATTTATTTTATTCCAGTAGAGTTGGTATAGTATACAATTGGCTGATGAACGAGTTTAGAGTCCACTAAAAATTAACTACGCATTTGTGAAAGAATTTGTATTTCAATATTTGTGTCTTGTTGCAAGATCCGGCGTTATTGACGTCAACCTAAGGCCGGGACCCACTGTGAGGTCCTAACCAATGACGCTCCGAGTTCCCAGAATTCGGGGTGTTACAATCTATGACCATGACGAGATTATTGTCGGTGATACAATTTTCATGATTTTTATTCACTATCGGTTAGGGCAGACCATGGGTACTAGTGGTATATGGTTTGAGCGGGCCAATGGTTGTGCCCGACCTTAGTGGATGGCGAGGATTCACCTGATCCGTGTTTACTATGTCCATCCCGTGGTGGGGGTTTAGGAGGTACCTTCATGTTCAAGAAATACGCTTGAACATTCGATAAATTAGCACTTTACAAATTGTTTTTGAAAACAATTTTGAAATAAAGATTGGTCGAGCATGTTTTATTGTGATTTGGATCGTTCTTATGATGATTTGAGAAAGGGGCAATGATATACCTTGTTACCCCATTTCCGTCGATTGGCCTTTGGATAAGTTATACCGGTATAGTGGGATTATGAGTTATTGATATAGTTTATGAAATATTGAGTTGGATTATGAGTATTTGACATAGTTTTGTGAGTTGTTGATTTGGATTATGATTTTTTGATTATGAAGCATGAATCATTAACATGACTTATGAAATATTTGATATGATCTTTTGAAATTGATGATGATTAAGTAGCATAATGTTATTTCAATTCCTTGAGTAATTCTAAGATCATGTCATGCCATGTATGCTTATTCCCATATCTTTATCATATATATTACCCTGCTTATGTATCGGCTTAGTCTGTGTGGAAGACTAACCCCACCACGGTGGGGTTGGTTATGTTTTTGGACATAATCATGTACATGATCAGTTCTGGAGCATGGAGGTCAGGAACCACAGTGAGAGTCGTGTTGGTTGAACTTGGGGTGGTTGGTTCTTTAGACTTGATTCTTATTATTTGTGGGATGGTTCACATTTCTACACTTTGATTATAGTTGACCCCGAGTTTGACCATTCTGGGTCATTTGTTATTTCGGGTTTTGGAACCCTTTGTGGTTGATGTCATTGGACGTCTTTTGGTTTCCCCTTTCCCATCTTATTGGCAAGTTATATCATGTGGTGTGTTGTCTTTTATATATATCCCTCTATTGTTTATTATTAGCTTGAGGGAGTCCTTATCCAAGGCTCCTCGCACTGTGACGTTTATCCCGTTTTGCGGGCGTTACAATAAGGAAGCTAAGTGAGTCCTATGAACTCACCTTATCTGTACAAGTCTCAACTTTCTCGCTATCTTGCCAATCAAAGATCCGGTTTTCCTGATCAATATACATAAACCCTTAGAACGATATCAACCCTTAACACTTCTTGACTTATCCTTCTAATTAATCGAGGTATGATATCTAGCATCGATACCCTAACGTTTTCTACGACCTAGGTTCACAGACCTAGACGTCCAATTCCGATTCTTGTATTATCCTCAAGTCATTTCATTAACGTTTCGCTATCTCGGAAGTCTCGTATATTGTCTATCACTATCCAACATCACAACTTCTTATCGGTCTATTCCGATTCCTACTAACCTAACACCGCTCAACTTGTTCCAATTCCAACACTCTGATCATTCCATACTATTTCTCTAACTATAATTCACGTCAACATTCACTACTTAAACTTAAATATCTTCCACTAATTATTTAACTACATTACCACAAATAAATAGATAAATAATTATAGAATTATAGAATTATTCATCACTGGAATTTAAATTAACGGAAACAAAATAACGGAAAGACCAATTCTTGAGTCTAACTGGAATCGGAAAGCGGTAGCTAGCAAGTTAACGGCACAAAGTGGCGTGAAGTGGCAAGAGTAGAATGTCTCCGGTTCGAAACTCATTGTTGGAAAAACAAGATGCAAAGCTCCCGGTTTTTAAGGAGGTAAATGGTCGTGTGTTCGAGTCCTCTAGAAACAAAATAGCGGTAAGGCGGATTTTGTGGCGGGAGCGTGTAGGCGTGTTATTATTACAAAGGAAGAATAAAACACTTTTAGTAAGAGAGAATTAGGAGATGGGAATTAAGAGAGGAGAGTTAAGGAGATGAGATTTAAGAGAGGGGGTTTGGAGAGGGAAGTTAGAAGAGGGGAGGTATGATAAAGGAGTTAAGACAAGGGAGAGGAGGATGTGGCCCGTGCATGGCACAAAAGTGCGAAATAAAAGGGTGGGCCGGTTCACTTAGCTTTGAGTGAAAATATTGGTTCA
This sequence comes from Fagopyrum tataricum, assembly GCA_002319775.1. Lineage (NCBI taxonomy): Eukaryota > Viridiplantae > Streptophyta > Magnoliopsida > Caryophyllales > Polygonaceae > Fagopyrum > Fagopyrum tataricum. The sequence continues at coordinate 24,295,312 of CM008280.1, forward strand.
GTTTCGGACCGGTTCGGTTCCTACTTTGGTCATTTGAACCGGTTCTCGGAATAATCAAATAAAATTTTAAATAAAATAGCTATATTAAGTTCCAAAAATTTTCGGAACTTAATATAACAACACGCATCCACGCCTCGCTGTTCTTACTTTCTTTCCTTATGTCGGCCCGTGGGTCGAGGTAAGCTTTTCTTCGGTATCATAGATTTCGTTGCTTGGTTTCTTCTTCGTGTCCTAACCGATGATGTTCGTTTACTAGTGCTTACTTGGGTTCTCGTGCGAGCGATCACAACTTCTCAATCTTCTTTCCGCCGTCCAACCGACATGACCGTACTTCATGGCACCCTGTGATGACTTATTCTCGCATTCGTCTATGCACTATGATACTTTTATCTTCCCTTTCCCGTTTCTTTGAAGTACCGCTTGCCATTGGATCTTGAGTCCTTGTCCTGAAGGCGCCTTTGTTGGAATTCACGTTTTTCCACATCGTTTCATCTGCTCTTCCTTCTTATGGTACACTTGATGTAATTGCCATTACTGCGGTTCCGTCCGTTATTCTTGTATTCTTGGAAAATCACAACAATTATATCTCTAGAGTCCGAGATCATTATGTGAACCTTGGAGCCCCCTTCGAGGCGTAACCAAATTGATTGGTCGTATCTTTGAATTCTTGGTTCCAATAGGGTCATACTTCCAACAGTCTCATACTCCATCCTCTCGTCTTCGAAAAGTTTTATTCCTCCACTTGCGTGCTTGATCTATAACGCCTTGTTAATTTTATTCCATGCGGGAAGGGTGCAAAGGTAATTACCTTCACCTCGACCCGACACGATTACTATCTTGGTGTACTCCGTCTATACAAGACAAGCGGCTACAAACAATATTATAATTTTTAAATAAAAAGTCACACTAACTTAATACTACCGAGATATATAGAGTGGAGAGGTGGTTTCCGTACTACGACCCAAACCGACTAAACAAGATATAAACTTGGAAAATCATTTTGGGAAAACAAGATCCCTTTTCGGTTTCCGTTCATACTTGGCCTTTTTAGAACATTGTGAGTGCTATTGTTGCCAACCTATAGCTCTAATACCATGTTGAAACAACCCGAATTTTGAGAAATCGGAGCGTTACTGGCTAGGACCTCACTGTGGGTCCCGTCCTTAGATTGACGTCAATAATGTCGAATCTTGCGACACGGCACAAATATATTTAAATACCAATCCTTTTAAAATTTATACATTTAAACTCTACGGACTCCAACTCGTACAACAACAAACTGAAAACAAAATGTACTTTATTATGGTAAATAAATATATCACAACTAAACAAACCTAACGCCCATGACTCCTAGTACTGAATTCAGGATGGCCACTCCACTCCCGATTTCTCGATAGAGATCTATCTTGCAAAATCCTAACAATACGGTAAAATCTTTTGCTATAATTTTAATACTAAGGTCACTATGGCGCGCACACATGTAAGGAAGTACTGTAAATCAATTAGTATGCAATACACAAGGTCCCGGTTATTATCTTTTCTCTGGTTAAATTTGTCATTCTATTTTCCAACTTCTCTGGTTAACCAGTAGGACAGGTTTAATGCATTCTCCCCGTATACTCTACTAGACTGGTCGTGGGGAAATCTTCCGGCACCCTCAGCTTGGACATAAAGCTATGACACGTTATAATGCACTTTTGCATCTCTTTAGAAACTTAAAAATAGTGACCTAGTTCGTTCATTTTATTTCACAATCATAATACACACTACCCTAGTGCACACTCAATATTAAAAGGTATGTAAGTGAGTCCTATGAACTCACCTTATCCGTAATGGTCTCAACATTTGTCGCGATCTTACCAGTCAAGGGTCCGATTTTCCTGATCAATATACATCAACCCTTAGAACTATATTAACACTTAACACTGCTCGACTTATCATTCTAATTAATTATGGTATGATATTTAGCATCGATACCCTGACGTTTTCTACGACCTAGGTTCACGGACCCAGACGTCCATTTCAGATTATCGTATTATCCTCAAATCATTTCATTAACATTTCGCTATCTCGGAAGTTTCGTATATAGTCTATCACTATCCAACATCACAACTTCTTATCGGTCTATTCCGATTCCAACTAACATAACAACGCTCAACTTGTTCCAATTCTAACATTATGATCATTCCATACTATTTCCGTAACATAATTCACATCAACATTCACTACTTAAACTTAAATATCTTCCACTAATTATTTAATTAAATTATCACAAATAAATAGATAAATAATTATAGAATTATATAATAGTTTATTACCGTAATTTAAATTAACAAAAATAAAATAACGGAAAGATCGGTGCTCGAGTCTTACCGGAATTGGAAAGCGGTAGCAAGCAAGTTAACGGCACCAAGTGGCGTGAAGTGGCGGGAGTAGAACTTCTCCAGTTCGAAACTCATTGTCGGAAAAACAAGATGCAAAGCTTCCGGATTTAAAGGAGGTAAATGGTCGTGCGTTCGAGTCCTTTAGAGAGCAAAAAGTGGTAAGGCGGATTATGTGGCGGGAGCGTGGGTGTGTTGTTATTAAAATGGAAGAATAAAACACATTTAGGAAGAGAGAGTTAGGAGAGGGGAATTAAGAGAGGGGAGTTAGGAGAGGGAAGTTAGGAGATGGGAGGTATGAGAAAGGAATTAAGAGAGGGAAGTTAAGACAAGGGAGAGGAGAATGTGGCCCGTGCATGGAACTAAAGTGTGAAATAAAAGGGTCGGTTGGTTTACTTAGCTCTGAGTGAAAATATTGGTTTAGTTTCGGACCTGTTTGGTTCCTACTTTGGTGATTCGATCCAGTTCTTGAAATAATTAAATACGATTTAAATGAAATAATTATATGAAGTTCGGAAAATTTCCGGTTATTACATAAACTAAGGGTGTTTGGTGACTTTAAGATTATGGATGAAGTTTATAGGAGAATAATATAGGTATTTTATAATGGCCGATTCAAAACCGACATACAAGAATTTATCAGGTGAATAATGCAAGCATTTCGAATGTGTCAAAAATATGATCTGTAGTGTAGGACGATTGCGAACAACTCTTTTTTTCTTAAAACTGAGCGCATCTACTTTTTTTTTTAATACAAGTTAAGTGAAATTAATAGATGGATCAGTCTCTAGAAACCGACCAACCTATGTGATACAAACGGGGTGATCTAGATCGAAGAGAAACTTCAACTACTCTTTCTTGGTCGTTCGAGGCGGATCAAACAGTAGAACTTGAGTGATGGGGCTTTAGAAATGGATGTGGAAGCATACGGTTGATCCGATCTAGGTTGATCGAATCATCCACGAAGTAGAGCGGGATAGTTGATCCTTCAAAAGGATCCTCGAGTATGAGTTCTTGGATCAAAGACTAGATCCGAGATATATATTTGAGGAGGTGGGAGAAGAGTGATGCCTAAACCAAGAGAAGGATTTCCCTTTACTATTCTTGGATTCAAATTAGACATGATTTACAATGAAGGCCAACACATCCTCATATATAGGGTGTTGCCTACGGCCTACCTATGAGCCAACGGGACAAAACAAGTCCATAACGAAAAGCCCAAAAAGGGATAACCTAAAAGATAAGATCAAAAGGGGATATTCCACAAGAATATTCATTCTTTTATTACATAATTAATAAAGGTAAATAACTAAGGAAAATACTCAAAATGACAAACTTCATACCATGGATAGACATGCCGCTTTCGCAGTCCTCTTAGCCGGATAGAAGGATGGCCTCACCATCCGAGGACATATCATTCTCCTCCTCTTGGCTATGAAACGTCCTCGTTTGCACAGTTGGAAAAGAAAGGAGAGACATTGATAACAAGACCCTTGACTTGAACTTTGGATGCTCATTCTCGGAGTCGGATGTGATGCAGGAGAATCTCAGAACCTAGCCCGAATGGGTCTCATGAGCATGGAAGCTAGGAAGCATGGAGTGTCGATCACTCTAAGAAGAAGGAGAGGAAGAATTAAGGACATTCCTCATCATGCGAAGGAGATTATTCATAGTGTTTAGAAGACCATTTCCGGAGATACAATGAAGACCATTGATTGATGGGAGATGACATACATGATCACATATGCATGGGCAAGGAGAAGAGCTAGAAGGAGCTGCGTGTTTTTGGATGCTTTGGACGTTTATTAGAACTAATTAAGCCTATTTTATTGTTAAATTACGCCTTAATTAGATCTATTATTTTCAAGCCATATTTTAGACTCTTTTAAATAATTGGGCTTGTTTTATTTAATTGTTTTGGGCTTTTAGGCTTGTTAGTTCAACCTTTAGTTTGATCTTATCTCTTAAAGATTTTATCTTATCTTATCTTTTATGTTGTTGATCTTATCTCTTAAATATTTGATCTTATCTTTTTAGCTAGATTGGGCTCGATATTAGATTTGGCCCATAGCTAGTATAAGCCTGAGTTGGACGTCCTCCCTCCCTATAAAAGGCATAGGCTGGTGATTTCTCTTCAACTTTGAATGAAATTAAACACAATATTTTTTAGTATTTTATATCTTCTATCTTACTCTTCTCATGGAATCGAGACAAACACAAAGCGAGTGGATTCTCGTTCGCCAAGCAACTTGGACTGTTTTGAGTTGTGTCACTTGGCTTCAAGTTGGTGCTCTCAATCATCTTCAGGTGACTTCTCGTGCTCTAGGGACAATCGCTTTCCCTCTTGTGTGAGATTATAGCGGAAGGGCTTCTTCAATTCATTCCAAGGTGTGTCTTAGGGCCTTAGTTTCCCTACTGTGCTCTTGGTTTTCTTAAGGGTTCGACCTGATCTATCCTTCTATCAATCCTCACAATCATCGGATCATTCATCCATATATCCACTTTTCTTTCCACAATCTTCCTTCAGTTCTGGTGCTGAAAGATCTGGCCAATTCACGGCTAACCCCGTATCAAATTGGTATCAGAGCAAAGGTTCATCAACACCCTATATTCACATCATATTCACACAAAACAATATTCGAGCTTTCAAGATCCGTCGAAAAAGTTCTATACAAAAAGAGTTTCCGGAGCAGGAATCGTAACGGTTAGTTCTACTATTCTCGATAATTTCTGCATTTTTCAATTCCACAATCAATTTCTTAAAAAGAAATATTCTTTGTGGCCTATTGTTAATTTTTATTCACCTTTTTGCCAAAATATTCGATCTTTTTTCCGTATTGATCGGAATCTCACCCGCACCACCACAAAAACACCACCCGCCGCCACCATCCCCGCCACTTTAACCTTGCCGGCGCCGCCCGCCTGAGGTTTCGGCCTCTGCGCCGCCCTACCCAAGGCTTCGGCCTCTACACCCTCTCGGCTCCAGCTGAAAAACCCTACGGCTGAAAATTCTATTTCCGCGCCGCAGCCGTCAAACCCTAGCCGTCGACCCAATTGATGCAAACCCTAACCCTAGTCGTCGACTCCGTCATCGCAAACCCAAACCCTAGCCGTCAACTCCTTCGACGCAAACCCTAACCCTAGCCGTCAAACCCTAGTAGGGTTTGGTCTTTTTATTTTCGCAAGCTCCAAGATAAAAAAAAAAAAAAAGAGTCGTCAAAAAACAAAAAAGGTATGAGAGAGCCCTTTCTTGTTATGGGAAAACCTATCGAGCGGGGTTTTCTCTACATGATTATGTAGGCTTCTAGCAAGAATTTCGGCTCCTAGGTTGAAGAGGAGCAGGGAGAGAGGGTCACTTTGGCATAGGCCTCTTTGCGGGCAGAATATAGTTGTCGGTGAGTCATTCATAAGTAAGGAGTAGGATATTGTTGTTACACATTCATTGATCCAGTTCACGAATTTTTGACTAAACCTAAATTGTTGTATGACCTCGTTGAGAAATTTTCAGTCTAGTTTGTCGTATGCTTTTTTCATGTCCAGTTTGATGGCCATATAACCCTCTTTTCCTTTTTTTGATCTAAATCAATTGAAAATTTCATGGCCTATCTGTAACACCCCGGATCCGTGGGACTCGAGATGCTACTGGGCTAGGATCTCCCAATGGATCCTGACCCTAGCCTGACAACAATTTCACTGGATCTTACAACAAGGCACAGACATATTAACACCAAAACATGAAATTGATATATATATATATATATACATCAAAAGTGATACAAGGTAACCGCTGAGTACAAGATTCAAGTATAAATCCGTACAACATAAAACCCCATAGCCCTCGATATCGTCCCCGTGTACGGAGCCCTCAGCGGATCACCCCATCTGGATCACTCTGCGGTGCTCCTAACCTGCAAATGATCTACAACACGGTATAAAACCGTTAGCTAACCATACATATATATAGAGATACAAGAGCACAAACACACATAAAGAATATTAACACATCATCATGCTATCACACATTTACCCGGTTTATTATCTTTATAAAGTCCAGTCACTCAAGCGTATATATATCAATATAAATATATGTGACACGAGGAATATAACCCTCGCCTCTCGGGGATGGTGCCAGCTGGAGTGGTGATCCGGTCCCACCTCCCGTGTACCCTATGGGAGTGGACAGGTGGCCGGCCCACTGAGCCATACTGGCCTGCCCGAAGAGAACCTCTAGACTCCCAGCGGGATGAAAGGACAAGTTGTCACGGCCCTACAATGGGCAGTTACTAAGCCATAGGTAGGTAATCATTATAACGCATGTTATCACTCATATAACACACACCACTCATGCACACATCCAAATATAAGGATGGCAGCTAAGTAAGTCCTATGGACTTACCTCAACCTCTGAAGTATTCTCACTACGATCACTCTCAATCAGGTCCACTCCAACTGGAGGACAGTACGGCCTAATAACAAGGCATAAGAATGTATCAACTCATAATCCTCAAAGCCATAATCGGCATATCTATATCATACTCATCATCATCCGATACCTAACATGGTACTAATTCCCTCATACTAGGAAAGGAAATGATCTACCCAACTCTCGGTAGATCCGGGACAAGACGCACCTGCGTGATGGAGATACACAGGAGCGGAATGCAAGCAACCGCAGGCGCGGTGACACTTGGCCGCTGGCGCGGTGACCGTTGCCGTGGGGGTGGTAGCTTCTGGCCGCGGGTGCAGTGACACGTCTCCCGCAGGGGCGGCGACTTCCAAGCGCAGGGGCAGCGACAGTGCAAAATGTAGCCCCGCGAATCCTCTTCGGATATTCTCGTGATCAATTCACGTCTTCTCTTCACCAAAACCAAGCATATACATGTACATACACATACCAACATCAATACCCTTAAACATGCATCTAATCCTAAGCTAAAGCGATGGAATCAAAGAAGAAGAGAAGGAGAAGAAGCAAAGCACTTACCACACCTGTGGTCCTAGGCTGCACAGAGAATCAACACCCAACACAACTAACTCTCAATCTCATTACAACATCCAACATCATCCACATCATCAACCTTATACAAAGTCACCTCCAAAACTCTTCCAAATTCCAAGGAAACCAAGAAGAAGATCAAGAAGTAAGAAGGATAAACTAGGAGGACGTGAGACTGGTATAGGAATGAAGAAACCCTTGCTCTGTAAGCCAGGGAAAGACTTAAGAAGGATGGAAAAGAAAGGTAAAGTACCAGTCAAAGAAGTCAACAAAACCGGCTGCAGCCGCAAGAAACCGCAGGGGCGGTTCCCTGAGCCGTAGGGGCGGAAACCCGCAGGGGCGGAACACAAGCCCGTGGGGGCGGCTAGGCCAAATCTCGGCCAAAGCCAATCTCGGCTAAAGTCAATCTCGGTCCGCAAGACCAAGACTCTTACACCTCACCCCCCTAAAAACATGTTTCGTCATAAAACTTGTAATATCCTCAAACTACTCGAACTCGCTAGCCGAGGTACAACTCTCTCTATAACCTGAAACACAAGCATGGAGGAAATCATCAACTCTAGCAGAATCCTAAACGTGGCACCATAGCATGGAGGAAAGAACCATCTATAGCTATATTAATCGTATTAGCATAACAAGATCTCATAAAAATAACACAACATAGCACATAAGCATATAAGCACTTAACACTCACCAAGATAGTACTAAGATCTACTCGGTGATCCTACAGGTATGTCTATCGCGGCATAGAACTCTTGATAGTTCCTCTGGATATTATCCTCAGTCTCCCATGTAGCCTCCTCGGGTCCTCGTCTCGACAACTGTATCTTCAGCATAGAAATGTCCTTCGAACGCAGGCGTCTCATACCTCGTTCTAGGACAGCAATAGGGTGCTCCATAAAAGTATGGTCTGGCTCGACCACCAGATCATCATAACTCACGATATGTCTCGGATCTGGTATGTACTCCCTCAGTTGAGACACGTGAAATACAGGGTGAATACCCTCTAATCTCGGAGGCAAGGCTAATCTGTATGCTGCGCTCCCAACCCGATCCAGAATCTCAAATGGTCCAACATATCGGGGACTCAGCTTCCCCTTAATTCCGAAACGTCTAACACCCCGGGTCGAGGACATTCTCAGCCCACATGGGCTCCAACTCTGAACTCTAGAGGTTTATGCCTCCTATCAGCATACGACTTCTGATGACTCTGGGCAGTCAACATCCGCTCTCTGATCAATGCTACTCGAGCCATATCATCCTGAATCTGATCAAGTGTCAATCCACTAACACTACTCGGCTCATCCCAGCATAATGGAGTACGACATCTCTGCCCATAAGTGCCTCATATGGGGCCATCCCAATAGATGCATGCTAGCTATTGTTGTATGAGAACTCAACTAGTAGGAGGTGATCCGTCCACACTTGTCCTCAATCCAACACACAAGCTCGCAACATATCCTCCAGCGTCTGAATGGTCCTCTCAGACTGACCATCTGTCTGAGGATGAAATGCAGTAGTAAAATGTAAACTCGTCCACAGGGCAGTCTGAATCTGCTGCAAAAATCTCATGGTAAATCGTCCATCTCTGTCTAATACGATCGTCCTCGGTACCCCATGGAGTCTCACTATCTGCCTAGTGTACTCCTCAGCTAATCTGCTCACCGGTCACGTCTCCCGAATAGGAATGAAGTGTGCCGTCTTCGTCAATCTGTCTACAAGCACCTAGATGACATCAAAACTCCGGCTCTGCAATGCTCTATCTTGACCTGTTGGCAGGTCGTACACTACGCTACAAATCTGGCTACATCGGGCTTCAGCCCTCCCCACCAATATAGACGTCTCAAATCCTGATACATCTTACTCGTACTTGGATGTACAAAATAAGGTGTACAGTGAGCCTCCTGTAATATACTCTGACGTAAACCTGCATCAACAAGTACACAAACGCGATCCTAGCGCCTCAACACTCCATCTGCTCCCAGCAGAAATTGCGATGCCTCATCCCGAGACATCCTATCTCTGATCTTCCTCAGTGTCGGGCAGGTCTCCTGCTTCTGTCGGATCTCATCCAACAGATCAAGAAGTACCTCTAGAGTACACAATTGGGCATCCTCATCAGGAAACTAGATGTCCAACTCTAACCAGATCAGGTCTCTCTGCAACTGATGCTGAATTGTCAGCCTCGCAGTCGCCTGCTCTCGAGGCGTCTTTCTGCTCAGGGCGTCGGCGACAACGTTCGCCTTCCCCGGATGATACAAAATCTCCAGATCAGAATCCTTGATCAGCTTGAGCCACCTACGCTGGCGGTTATTCAATTTCCGCTGCGTGAAAATGTACTTCAGACTCTTATGGTCTGTGAAGATCTGACATGTAGCACCATACATGTAATGTCTCCAGATCTTCAATGCATGAACTACCGCTGCCAACTCCAGATCATGAGTCGGGTAGTTCTCCTCATACGTCTTTAGCTGTCGAGACGCATAAGCAATCACTTTGCCCCGCTGCATCAATACACATCCCAAGCCTAGCTTGGATGCATCACTGTAAACCACAAAGTCCTATGTACCCTCTGGCCGTGCCAAAACAGGAGCGGAAGTCAGACGTCTCTTCAGCTCCTCAAAACTCTGCCTGCACTGCTCAGTCCACACAAATCTGATGGTCTTCCTCAGTAGACTCGTTAGTGGACGGGCGATCACAGAAAATCCCTCCACAATACGTTTGTAATAACCGGCTAGGCCAAGGAAGCTACGTACCTCCTTGACGTTCGTCGGTGTCATCCGTGCTGCTACTGCCTCAATCTTCGCCGGGTCAACCTTGATTCCCTCGGCGGAGACGACATGACCCAGGAATGCTACCTCTGGCGTCCAGAACTCGCACATAGAGAACTTAGCATAAAGTTCTCTATCCCGTAAAACCTGCAAGACAGTCCTCAGGTGTCCTGCGTGCTCCTCTCTACTGCGAGAATACACCAGAATGTCATCTATGAAGACCATTACAAACTGATCCAGGAAATCGATGAAAATACTGTTCATCAACTCCATAAAGACGGCTGGGGCATTCGTAAGCCCAAATGGCATCACTACAAACTCGTAGTGTCCATATCTAGTCCGGAAAGCTGTCTTATGTACGTCCTGCTCCCTCACCCTCAGCTGATGATACCCTAAATGCAGGTCGATCCTGGAAAATACTGTATAGCCATGAAGCTGATCTAACAGGTCATCAATGCGCGGTAATGGATACTTGTTCTTGATTGTCACCTTGTTCAGCTCTCGGTAATGGATACTTGTTCTTGATGGTCACCTTGTTCAGCTCCCCATGGAGATACACTAGGGCGAATGAAGCCCTTCTCTGCCAACTCCTCAAGTTGCTTCTTCAGCTCTAATGTGCCGAGAAGGGCCGGCGAGGCGCTCCCCATGGAGATACACTGGGCGGAGGAGAACAGTGAACTGTAGTGGGCTCGTGCGCAGGGAGGACGGCCGGGGTCGGGTCCATGGTCTGGCTGTGGCCACAGCGAGCGGCGACGGTGACTCGGCGCCGGTCCAGCGGACGGCGTGGTGGTTGAAGAGGAGTTGCTGCTCACTTGTTCAGGAGGAAGCCGCTTGGTTTGGCTGGAAGAGTATCGTGATAGAGAAAGAAAGAGCAGAGAGAAAGTGAGAGGTGAGGGAGAGAAGATGATGCGTCCTTGGAGGTAACCAAGGATAACTTTCGGATCTAGATCCAGCCAAGTTCCAACTACTCCTTGATTCTTTGTGCGGCGTTGTTTCGATTCAGATCCAAAGGGGCGGAAGCGATGAAGAAACAAGGGTTGATTCGATCTAGAGAGATCGAATAAACCGTTTGATGGAGATCGAAAGTTGATTCTAAAGAAGAATCCTCGAATATGGTGTTCTTGGATCAAATATGAGATCCAAGGAAGAAATTTGAGAAAAAGACGGGAAGGTTTGATGCCCAAACTAAGTCAGTGGAAAGTCTTCTCAAAAACCTAGTAAAATTGAACATAAAAAATAGGTGAGGCAAGAGGTCCCTTATATAGAGAGTCTTGCCCGCCTATGGGCCAACGGGCCAAACAAACATAAATACGAAAAGCCCAACAAGGAAAAACCCTAAAAGATAAGGTCAAAGGGAATATTCTATAAGGAATATCCCTTTTATTACATAAAAGGAAAACATGCAGAAAACTAGTCCGAAAGTAAAAGCGTGGGCGGGACCGGTAGCCTATGTCATGGTGGTGTAGAGACACGGCGTACCGGCAACTGGTCCAAGTGACGAAGTGGTGCGGACGATGATAGATCCGGTGGCTCGGGCAATGGACTTGGCTCGGGATCGGGTGAGCGGTCCATCTGAGCGAACCCTCAAAGCCTCGTCCTCTTCGTCTACGGTCAATGTAAGAGGAGCATCCAAGGGTGCATCAGTCCCCCCATCTTGGCTGTGAAACATCCCCGTTTCACCATAGTCAAAGAGGGGCTCAACATAAGGGGCAAGGTCCTTGACGTTGAACGTCGGGTGTACTCCGTAGGAATCCGGAAGCTCTAACTTGTATGCATTCGGGCCATGGCGGGCTAAGATGCGGAATGGGCCATCACCACGGTCCGAAAGCTTGCTCATGCGGCGAGTTGGAAAACGCTCCTTCCTTAGGTAGAACCAAACAAGATCACCGGGCTCAAAAGAGACGTCGCGGCGGCCCTTGTTGCATTGTCCGGCAAGTTGGGTGGCACGACGTTCAAGTTGTGTCCTAGTCCGCTCATGAAGCTCAATGATTTGGGCGGCTCGGTTTGCGGCGATGATGTGTTCGCCGCCCTTGAGCGGGCGGGGTGTGAAGTCTAACGGTGTGTTTGGATTAAGGCCGTAGACAACTTCAAATGGGGACAATTTAGTTGCCGTGTGCCTAGACCTGTTATACGAAAACTCCACAATAGAGAGTAAGTCCTCCCACCTACGTGGGTTGGTCCTAGTGGTGGCTCTAAGTAGAGCACCAAGAGTCCGATTGGTCACCTCCGTTTGACCATCGGTTTGGGGGTGATAACTACTTGAAAACAACATGTTGGTTCCAAGTTTTCCCCATAGCGTTCTCCAAAAGTGACTCACGAATTTCACGTCCCGATCACTAACGATAGAACGGGGTATCCCATGTAAGCGCACCACATTGTCAAAGAACAAGGTGGCAACTTCATTAGCATTTTGGGTGCTCTTACATGCAATGAAATGAGCCATTTTGGAGAAGCGATCAACTACCACAAAAATGGAGTCTTTGACTCGTTTTGACATAGGTAACCCGACCACAAAGTCCATGGATAGATCCTCCCAAGGTCCCATTGGTATAGGCAAAGGAGAATAAATTCCATCCGGACCTTGGCGTGACTTTGCATGATGACATGTGATGCAACCCTTGCAAAACCGTGTCACATGCATACGCATCCGGGGCCAAAAGAAATGCTCTTGGAGAGCGGAAAGGGTCTTGGTAGCACCGAAGTGACCACGGCCCTCATGAGCTTCCTTGATCAACAAATGGCGTATAGATGAGCGCGGAATACAAAGTTTTCCCGCTCGGAAAAGATAGCCATCGTTAATAAAGAAAGACTCGTGCTCTCGGAGGCTGAGGCATTGTGCCCATATGTCCTTGAAGTCAAGATCCGTGGCATATAACTCTTTGAGAAGAGCAAAGTTGTGCCCATATGTCCTTGAAGTCAAGATCCGTGGCATATAACTCTTTGATAAGAGCAAAGCCATGTATCTTGGCGTCCATATACACAAGAAGGGCATACCGGCGAGAAAGGGCATCGGCTACCACATTCTCCTTGCCTTTCTTATGCCGAATGATAAGGAAAGGTCTCTAAAAACTCTACCCAACTAGCATGGCGCCGACTTAGATTTGTTTGACTCTTGAGATACGAAAGAGCCGCATGATCCGAATGAATCACGAACTCCTTCGGCCACAAGTAATGTTGCCATGTCTTAAGACAACGAACTAGAGCATATAGTTCTTTGTCATATGTAGGGTAGTTGAGCGAAGGACGGAGATTTTTCACTAAAGTAGGCAATTGGACGAGTCTCTTGTAAGAGAACTCCTCCAATGCCCACATTCGATGCATCACACTCCACCTCGAAAGTTTTCGAAAAGTTTGGGAGTTGGAGTAATGGTGCATTACAAAGGCGGTCTTTGAGCGCATCAAACGCTCGAGCATGGATATCACGCCACTCAAACGTGACACCCTTGGTCTAAGCCGAGAAAAGGCTCGGACCATGGTGACCGTAGTAGGAGTAGGCCACTCCCGAATAGCACGAACTTTAGATTCGTCTACTCGTAGTCCGTCCTTAGACACGACATACCAAGAAAGATAGTGGTGTCCGAGTTTTTTCAAAGTGACATACAATTGCTCTTGTCTAAGGCACTCGAGCACTTGGCGAAGGTGCCCGATGTGATCCTCCAAAGACGTACTAAACACAAAATATCATCGAAATAAACGACAAATATACCAAGAATCGGCGCAAGACATGGTTCATGAGGGCGCATGAAGGTGGATGGGGCGTTGGAGAGGCCAATGGCATGACAAGCCATTCATAGAGTCCATACTTCGTCTTGAACGCCGTCTTCCACTCGTCACCTTCGCCATCCGGATTGGTGGTAACCGCTCCGGAGATCAATTTTGGAGAAAATGGTGGCCGTGAAGCTCATCCAACATGTCATCAAGGCGCGGGATCGGGTGGCGGTATTTAACGGTGATTTGGTTGATGGCACGACAATCAACACACATCCGCCATGATCCGTCTTTCTTTGGCACTAATATGACCGGGACGGCACATGGTGATAAGGATTCACGCACATGTCCCCGGTCTAGGAGCTCTTGCACTTGACGTTGTAGTTCTTCGTCTCTCCGGACTTGCTCGTACGCGGCACGGTTTGGTAAAGAAGCACCGGGCACAAAGTCAATTTGGTGTTCAATCCTCGGATTGGTGGCAAGCCGGGTGGTAGGTCTTTGGGCATAATATCCTGAAATTCGGACAACAACAAAGACACCTCGTGTGGCACATTACTTGGGTCATGAGAAGTAGATAAACAAAATGGAACAAGCAAGAAACATGGAAACTTGCCTTCCATGACCGGTTGTAAATCATGCCGGCAGCTAAGAGTATCTTGGCTCACACCGTCCTTGAATTACGGGGTCTAAAGATGGCAAAAGTGCGCTCGTAGGAACGATGCGGCCTTTACTTCCTTTGGACTCGGTAGCATGGACAAGAGGGGCGGTGTTCCGGGATTTGGAAGTACTAGCACCTACAACATCGGAACTCCGAGGAGGGTCCGATTTTGCCGGTGCCTTAGCGGACTCATCTATAGATTGTTGCCTCTTCCGTTCCGCATAGTCAACCAAAATTTCGTGCGGAGTCATAGGCAAAAGTGTGACCGTTTTTCCATTATATTGGAACATGTACCGGTTAAGATAACCATCGTGAAATGTTCGGCGATCGAATTGCCATGGTCGTCCTAATAGGACATGTGTGGCGTCCATCTTGATAACATCACAAAGGACCTTATCAACATAGGCGCCAATAGAAAACGTCACCCAAGCTTGTTGTGTGACGGTGTCACACGCTTATCGGAAATCCATTGGAGTCCGTAAGGTGTTGGGTGGGGGTTGTAGGCAACTTGAAGTTTTTACCACTCGTTCGTTGACAATATTGCAACAAGAACCCCCGTCAACAATGAGAGAAAGACTCGTATTATTGACCAAGCAACGAGAGTGGAAGAGATTCTCGTTGATCAATAGGAATAAACTCTTTAATAGCCAAAATACGACGAGAAACAAGAGCGAATTTACCGGGTTGTGCTGGGGCGCAAGCAAGCTCGTCGTCACATGGTTCCATTCCAAATTGTGGGTCGGCGTCTTGGTCATCCTCAATGATGATATCGCCATCTTGATGATCATCTTCGTCCTCGAAATATGCTGGGTCGGCAAACAAAACCCGTTTGGTGTTTGGACAATCACGTTGCACGTGACCAAAACCGCTACACTTGTAGCACACGGGTTCCCTTGGGCGAGCCGGTGAAGGTCCTTGTTGACCTAGGGAGGCGCCGGGCCGTGGCCCACGTTTGGTGCCCTCTCATTACCCTTGCCTATTGGATTGACCCGTCCGTTGGGCTCCTTTGGAAGCGTCGGCATCTGGAGAACTAGGCACATCTCGAGTACGTGTGTTAGAAGAATGAGGATATTGACTCGAGGAAGAATTATACCTTGAATACCGAGGCGTCTCAAGTTGTTGCTTGTAGAGCTTCATGGCGGCATGACACAATGCCCCAAATCCTTATATGGCACAATCTCAAGCGGGCGCCGAATGGAAGCATTAAGCCCACTCATGAATTTGGTGCGAAGGGCGGAGGGAGGCCGAGACGCCGGCCTTAATGTGCATGTCCTCGAGTTTGGCCAAGTAAGCCACCGGGGTGAGGTTGCCTTGTTTGAACTCGGCAATTTGCAACCGCATATCATTCTTGAAGTCCTCGGGCACGTATTTCTTGGTCATGACATAGATCAATTGCTCAAAGGTCGCAATCGGTGCCCATCCTCACCTTTCACGGGTGATCTCATACCGGTTCCACCAAGACTTGGCATCTCCTTCAAAGTAAAGAGTTGCCGCCTCGATTTTCTCGTATTCATCCTCATAATGACAATGTTTCAAGGCTCATTTTCATATCCTGCGCCCAATCAAGAAAAACACACGGATCATATCACCATGAAAGATAGGGAATTTAACCTTACTTCCTACGAGCGGTAGGGGTCCGGGCGGGCGGTGGATTGTAGGCATCATCGGCACGGGCTCGCCGGTGGCCGCCTTGACGCCGGTGGCGCCATGAACGGGTGGTCATGCCTAGGTGGGTTTGGGGAGGCAACCATTCTTCACCTCGGTCTTGGTTCTCATAAGGGTCCATGATGGGTGGGTGCCATGGACGGTCATGTGCCACCCGTTCCAAGTCGGACTCATCACCGGAGAACTCGTTGAAATCGTTTGCTCATCATACTCATCAAAGTCAAGGGTCGTCGGTTGCCGGGTTGACCGTTGGCGACGGCGTCCGGAACGATCATTCTCACGACCATGATTGTTGGTCGAGTCGGGACGGTACCGGGGGGCTCTTCCGGGCTCGACGGTCGGTGCGGGGCGCACTAGGTGGAGGTGGAGAAGGGACATACCGTTGGTGTTGAGGCTCATAATGCTTGTGCCGATTTTCCGTATCGACTATGAGAAGGGCATATTGAGTCGGGTCGGGGAATTCTTCGTCCTCTTCATGGAACTCATTTCCGTCAAGAGGTAAGGGATGTTGGCATTCAATGATGGACGCAAGCCGGGGACCGTTTGATGGTCCGGCTCCTAAAATTCCCTTGCCTTTCCGTTGTGCATCGGATGTGGAAGCATTGACCAAGGTCTCAATCGGAATTGTTGGGTGGGACGTTGGGCAAGCCGTAGAGCCTTAAGAGCTTCCAACTCTTGCTTCAAGGCAATATTTTCTCGGGTCAATTCCAACTCTTGCTTCAAGGCAATATTTTCTCGGGTCAAAGATTCAAACTTTTGTGTGCCTTCAAAGCTTCCAATTCCTGCCTTATGGAGTCATTTTCGAGGGACAACGAAGCATTTTCTTGAGCCAAAGGTTCATTGGACTCTTGCGGACCAGAATCCTGAGAAGTTTTCAATTCAACGTTAGTCATTGCTCCAAATCAGCACACAATTGCAAGCAATCAAATGAGCAAGGTGACAAGTTAAGTCAATTTTACCCAAGTTCAAGTGCGTTATCGGGTTCTACTTTGGGGAAGGCCGTTTGGCGGTTAGGCAAGTAAGGCAAATCCAACAAAATTGAACCAATTACACACAAATAAACAAGTGATATTTTGCAAACGTATGTAAGAAAATGGAGAGGCGGAAGATGGACGGATTGTTCAGTCGGCAAGCTTTGCTTGCTTTCGGTCTTTGACCGTTTTGTAAAATCCGATTTTTCGGATGGACCGGTTTGCCGGACGTCTTTTCACTTTTGTGTTTCGTTTCTTTGAAACGTTTTGAGCAACACTTTTTTTTTTTTTTTGAACACAAATCCGTATTGATGAAGAGTTTTTTTGCTTTGCTTGGAATATCAAATGCGAGATATCCGAATTTTCGTTAACAAAAATACCCCAAGAAATTTGGTGAAATTAATTAACAAAACTGTTGGATTGGGTCGGTTTAAGAAAAAGTCAGGTTTGATAATTGGTTTGATGAAAAACCAAATATCACCTATTTTTTTGTTTTTCAAATTGATCAAAAGAAGAAAAAAAATCAGGAAAAAATGGATGAACATGATGAACAACATGAAGATCATGAAGAACAAATGAAGAACATCATGAACAAACGAAAAACATCATGAACAAAAGGCTAAATAGGTTGAAGATAATAACGCACAAAAACAAGAGTAAAGAGAACTTAGCTTTGATCCCTTTGCTCTGATGCCAATTTGATGCGTCCTTGGAGGTAACCAAGGATAACTTTCGGATCTAGATCCAGCCAAGTTCCAACTACTCCTTGATTCTTTGTGCGGCGTTGTTTCGATTCAGATCCAAAGAGGCGGAAGCGATGAAGAAACAAGGGTTGATTCGATCTAGAGAGATCGAATAAACCGTTTGATGGAGATCGAAAGTTGATTCTAAAGAAGAATCCTCGAATATGGTGTTCTTGGATCAAAGATGAGATCCAAGGAAGAAATTTGAGAAAAAGAGGGGAAGGTTTGATGCCCAAACTAAGTCAGAGGAAAGTCTTCTCAAAAACCTAGTAAAATTGAACATAGAAAATAGGTGAGGCAAGAGGTCCCTTATATAGAGAGTCTTGCCCGCCTATGGCCAACGAGCCAAACAAACATAAATACGAAAAGCCCAACAAGGGAAAAACCCTAAAAGATAAGGTCAAAGGGAATATTCTATAAGGAATATCCCTTTTATTACATAAAAGGAAAACATGCAAAAAACTAGTCCGAAAGTAAAAGCGTGGGCGGGACCGGTAGCCTATGTCATGGTGGTGTAGAGACACGGCATACCGGCGACTGGTCCAAGTGACGAAGTGGTGCGGACGATGATAGATCCGGTGGCTCGGGCAATGGACTTGGCTCGGGATCGGGTGAGCGGTCCATCTGAGCGAACCCTCAAAGCCTCGTCCTCTTCGTCTACGGTCAACGTAAGAGGAGCATCCAAGGGCGCATCAGAAGATAGATTGCAGGTGGGGAGGGTTGCAGCAAGGAGGAGAGTGGTGGGTTGACTGAGAGGACGAGGGGTCGGGTTGCTGCAGGAGAGTAGGGATAGCTTGGGCGGGAGGAGGTGTGATCACGTGAAAGAGGTGGAGTACGTGGCTGAGAGGAGAGAAGGAGAAGAAGGCGGTGTGCAGGGGCCAGGTGGGCGATAAGGTAGGCCATTGTTACTAGTTTGACGTAAAGAGGAGCAAAGAAGAGAGACGCCAGCGTGGAGGATGGCTGGGCCCTGGAGAGGTGAGCTGAAGCGCCAGGTGGCGCCGAGTTGTCCCGGAAGAAGGAAAGAAGAAAAAGAAGAATAAAAAGAAAGAAAGAAATTTAAGATAATTTAAATAACGTAGAATTAACTCGATAAAATTACTCTGAAACGAACGTTACGGGTCGTAATGTTTTCCGAACAATTTTCCGTACAATAATTTACGGAAAATACATAATATGCTTATTTAAATTTATAAATAGGATATGAACTCGTAAAATTTAAAATTTAATGTATAAAAATAATAATATGATACGGAAAATATTTATATAAAATGCACCATATAATAGGGGCGTTTCATCATTCCCCCCTTAAAAGTGTTTCCTCCCCGAAACGAGAACCCGAAAAGCGAGGGGTAAGGTTCCCTCATCCGTGCTTCTGTTCCCTAAGTAAGCGCTTGAGTACCACCTCGAGACCTTGTAACTTCCACCAACAGTAGCACTTTGTATCTTAACCTTTTTGTCCCAAACTCGAGAATTTGCTCCTTATATGCATCGTCATATTTGAACTCAACATCTTGATATCGGAACACATGCTTAAGATCTAAAACATATTTTCTCAACTGAGACTCATGAATGACATTTTGTACCCGACTCATGGATGTTGACAACACTACTAGATAACCTAAGGATCCAATCATCTCTATCATTTCAAAGGTCCAAATATAACGCGGTTTTTCCTTTCTTAACACCTCGAATCTTCTTCAATTCTACGTCATCAACTAGTTTCTCCTTGATAGTCTCCAACAAAGATAGTCAAATTTTCCCAATAATTTATTGACCTTTGTTTTTGATAAACCGAACCCCAATATCGATATGCACCAAAACTCGTTGCAATTCAAGTTGTGTAAGTCAAACACCCAATCATCAATACTTGCGTTGACTTCCTACTAAGAGCACCTTTAGCAACCTTAGCCTTCTCATGACGATATAAAGCCTCACTATCGTAATCTTTTAACAAATCTAGCCACCTTTTCCGCCAACCTTAACTCTTTCTCATATGCCTTCAACTCGCGAGATGCATACGCTATCACCTTGTCATTTTGTGTCCTTACGCAACCTAGTTACTTGTCCGGAATGCCGTTTTTTTTCTTAATCTCAGACAACTCGGAATCCCCCCCTTTTTTTTTTTCCTCTTCCGTCACATAACACAAGTAGCCATCATAACCTTTTTTCAACAATTGACGGGTGGTCATGGAACTAAGGATTTGTCCCGATCTGTTTGGGTGTCGACCTCCAAACACTAGAATTGTTTCATACTCATCTTATAACATGTCCGTCCTCTTTCAAAGATCCATCATTGCTCCATGAGGTACACGTCAACTCATACCCAAGATCACATCGTAATGATGTATGACAAACACGATTAAGCTAGCTAACCAATCCCGTTCTCTTATGAGGATAGGACCACCTTGGATCTCTCGGTTTCCAACTAGTTGACTATCGTCAAGTAATACCACAACAAAGTACTCACAAATACAAGCACAAGTCTATCCACACAAGTCACCAATATAAATGAATGCGTACCTCCGAGGTCAAACTAAATGCATACAAGTTAAGATCAATTCAAGACCGTACCTTTCGTCACTAGAGTATTGGGTTCATCGACCCTCGTTTCATAAACACGTCCTCTTTCCTTGGGTGCACTAGGAGCCTGATGGGACTGCGAGTTAGTCGAACATGATGGCAACGTTGGTCCCCTAAAAGTCGGTGCAGAAGCTTGAGAACTCGGAGGATACTCTCCTTTGCTCCTGCAAAAAGCAGCCACATGACCCACTTTTCCACACTTGAAGCATTGTTGTGGGTTCTTTGGGCAGGCTGACCTGTAGTGGCGGTCACTGTTACAGATGGGCAACGATACCCTCCTGGTAGGGTTCCACGGGAATCACTAGATTTCCGAGATCTAGACATTTCTCTTGACATATCCATAGGTGGAGGGTTCCTGAATTCATCATCTCTAGAAGTTGAATGACTCGCTTGAGTCTTTTGTCTCTTGGCACCTTGGTTAATCTTTCTCTTCTAATCCTCTCTTCTACCTTGAGTGCATGGTTATAGTATTCTCCCAGGGTCTCATAATTGTGTCCAACCAACAAGGTCCTAACTACAAGACTCAACCATGCCTCAAAGTAATCAATCTTGTCTTCTTCGCTTTCCACCCTATGAGCAACATATGGGAGGAGCTCATTGTACTTGGAACTAGCTTGCGCGATTGGCATTCCTCCTTCTAGTGGGTGCATGAATTTATGTTTCCTTCCTTTTTGCATCGTTACGGGGTAGAAATGGGCTCTGATCTTGCTCTTAAACCGTTCCCAACTCATCACGCCATTTTTGGGCTTCACGATGTCCCACCAACTGTCAGCACGTTTTGTTAGATATAACGTGGCGTTGGAAAACTTTTGGTCCTCAGGGCATCTGACTCTAGCAAAGTACTCCTCCATTTTCTTAAGCCAATGCTCCACCTCGGTGGGCTTTCCTTTTCCGTCATATGTAGGCGGCTTTCGCTCATCAAACGCAACTGCAATGGTGCTAGCATCTCTCCTTTCAACCACATGAAACTCGGGCTCAACCCGAGGTGCTGGTGGGGGTACTCCTTGAGCCACAAGGGCTTGTACAGCCGGACCCAGAGCACTTTCCACTGCTTGGCCTATCATCTGCTGCAACATATTTTGAATTCCGGCACATAAATCCGCTGGAACATCAACACCAGCAACTGGAGGATCAACTACAACATCCGGTATGACCATTGGAGGGTCATCAACAACATCCGGCATAACTACTGGTGGGTCAACTACTACTCGCGGGATACTACCTGGGCGTCCACATCCTCTACCTCTTACGTTTTCCATCTGAGGATATTATTATTCAAGGTAAACATAACAGTTCATATATAAAACAAGTACAGGAGAGAGCATGGAGATTGGGGGACCCTAACTCAGAACATCACTCAACCCAAGACATGACTCAA
Source organism: Fagopyrum tataricum (assembly GCA_002319775.1). NCBI lineage: Eukaryota > Viridiplantae > Streptophyta > Magnoliopsida > Caryophyllales > Polygonaceae > Fagopyrum > Fagopyrum tataricum. The sequence continues at coordinate 24,317,163 of CM008280.1, forward strand.
TCAAAACTCAAACCAAACCATACCTCTGATACCAACTTCTGTAACGCCCCCAAAACGGGATAGGCGTCACAACGCCAGGAGCCCCGGACGAGGACTCACTCAGGCTAATATAAACGATATAAAGATAAGAAATAACATGATAACACCCCACAAGGCATAACTTGCCATAAAAAAGGAATAAAAGAAATCCCAAAAGACGTCCCATGACGTCAACCACAAAAACCTCCAAGCCACAAAGTAAATAATGTAATAACCCACAATCCTGACTTATAAATAATCCGACCCAAAAGATGAAACAAGGTTAGGAACGAGTCCTACCAAAACATGACCATCTCAACTCAACCGACAAAACGCTCACTAGGGTTCCTGACCTCCATGCTCCTGAACTGTTCTTGTACCTGATCATGCCAAAGACATAACCAGCCCCACCGTGGTGGGGCTAGTCTTCCACATAGACTAAGCAAATACATAAGCAGGGTAATATATGAACTAGACATGAGTATAAGCATATATAGTATCACATGATCCATAGAAATACTCAAGGGAATTTTAAATGAAAACATGCCTCATAAATCATCATAAGTTTCAAAAGATCATAATAAAATGCATTAGAATTTTAAATCGACATACAAGATTTCAAACCGATAATACTCAAAGAATACTTCATAAACCAAATAGAATGTTCATAATTTAAATCAATAACTCATACTTCAAATCACTTAACTCATGACTCAAATCCGATAACTCATAATGTTTCAAACTCGATATAATCTCAAGGGAACTCATAATACTCAAAGGAATCAAAATCATATCAACTCAGCAATCATACTCTAAATGAACTACCATGTGTGGATCTCATAATCAACCAAAAGACCGAAATAGGGTAACAAGGTAATAACTTGTCCCTTCCTCAAATCATCACGAAATCATCGAAGTAATCAAATCAAAACATGCTCGAGCATTTTTACTTTAGAAATCTTATTCAAATCTTGAATGCTTGAATATTATTTTAAAACATGTCCAAGCGATATTGGACACGAAGGTACCTCCTAGAAACCCGACCATGGGATGAGCACGGCAATCACGGATCAGGTGAGTCCACGTCAATCACGACAATGGTCGGCCACTACAACGGCCCGCTCAGATCATGTACTAGCATGACCCGCCTCAACCGAGGAGTGTAGAAAAATATGAAAATCATAATAAACGCCGGCAATGATGCCGCCATGGTCATAGACCACTGAATAGGTAAGGCGTAGCCCTTTATGAAAATATAAAAATAATAACTCCGACAATGATGTCGCCGTGGTCATAGACCACTGAATACGTAAGGCGTACCCCGATATAGTAATACTAAATCATCTCTCAAGTGTATATAAATGACAAAATGCCGTTCAAATCAAAGACCAAGTCATCTCAAATCCTCCATAAAAATCCCGCAAGTATAAACTCTTTAAAATGCCATAAACCAAAATAAAACACAATCACTACCTAAGACATGTCAACTCAAGTCATACCTCTCAAACCTTTCAAACTTAAGTCATAACTCTCAACCTTTCAGATCCACATAAATATATATAACAACTCATTTCTATTAAAACGCATCAAAGCATATATCATAAGTGATGAATCAAATAACCCAAACGTCAAATTCATAAATCTAAACATGTATCAACTCATTTCTTTAAAACGTTTCAAAGCATAACTCGTAATAATAAGTCAAGTACGCCAAATCATGCATGCAATAATATAACAACTTAAACTTAAATCATGCTCATATAAAAAGCTCACAAGTACTTGCCTTAGAGAAGCTTACTTAACGTCACACAAATTACCCACAAGCACCAAACTCGACAATCTCACAATCAACCTAAAACAAGTAAAAGTTTCACAAATCAATGCATGCACAAAACCAGGTAATCAAACTCAAAACATCGCTCGGAAAGGTACAAGTCCTATTACCGAAATCCCAACTCGAGTGGGTAGGGCAAAAGGCTAGGTTTCTGAAATTCCTTTCGACTCACAACAAACATCGACAACCTAAACAAAATTAAAACTGCAAATTCAACAATCGAATCATCCAATTAAACCTCAATTTAAATCAATTTGACTAAAACCCGGAATTAGGTTAGAAATTATACCCAAAACTCAGATCGGAAAAAGGGGCTAGCAAGGTAACGGTTTTTCGGCGATTGACGGTGGTGGCCGGAACTGGGCAAGGGCGGACTAGTGGTGGTTCGGTCGTTCCGAACTCGAGCTGCAGAGGGCGCACAGAACAAGGCTGAGCTGGGCGGCGCTGGTGGAGTTCGCGCCGGAGGTGGCTCGCGTAGGGAAGGCAGCTCGCGTAGGGGACGAGCGGTGAGGCGTGGTCCAGTCCCGTGGGGCGGCGACGAGCGACTCGGGGTCTTGGTGGCTCGAAGGGTGGTTGACAACGGACAGGTGCTCTGGCGGACAGGGGCGGCACGAGCAAAGAAACGCAGATCTTTGCGGAGTAGAACAGTGAACTGCAGTGGGCTCGTGCGCAAGGAGGACGGCCGGGATCGGGTCCGGTCTGGGTGTGGCCACAGCGAGCGGCGACGGTGGCTCGGCGCCGGTCCGGTGGACGGCGTGGTGGTTGAAGAGGAGTTGTTGCTCACTTTTTCAGGAGGAAGCCGCTTGGTTTGGCTGGAAGAGTGTCGTGATAGAGAAAGGAGGAGGAGAGAGAAAGTGAGAGGTGAGGGAGAGAAGATAGATTGCAGGTGGGGAGGGTTGCAGCAAGGATGAGAGTGGTGGGTTGACTGAGAGGACGAGGGGTCAGGGCAGGAGAGTAGGGATAGCTTGGGCGGGAGGAGGTGTGATCACGTGAAAGAGGTGGAGTGGCTGAGAGGAGAGAAGAAGAAGAAGCGGTGTGCAGGGGCCAGGCGGGCTAAGGAGGCAGGGAAGCAGGCTAGGGTAGCTGGGCGGTAAGGTAGGCCATTGTCACTCGTTTGGCGTAAAGAGGAGCAAAGAAGAGAGACGCCAGTGTGGAGGATGGCTGGGCCCGGGAGTGGTGAGCTGAAACGCCAGGTGGCGCCGAGTTTTCCCGGAAGAAGGAAAGAAGAAAAAGAAGAATAAAAAGAAAGAAAGAAATTTAAAATAATTTGAATAACGTAGAATTAACTCGATAAAATTAGTCTGAAACGAACGTTACGGGTCGGAATGTTTTCCGAACAATTTTCCGTGCAATAATTTACGGAAAATACATGATATGCTTATTTTAATTTATAAATAGGATATGAACTCGTAAAATTTAAAATTTAATGTATAAAAATAATAATATGATACGGAAAATATTTATATAAAATGCACCATATAATAGGGGCGTTTCAATTTCCTTGCTTAAGCCACGACAGTGGGTAAGCTCCTTGTTTCTTCTTCATTCCCTCTTTCTTGAATTACTCATCCTTAGCTTAGGATTAGATGTATTGAATGTATATTGATGTTAGAATGTGTATGTATATGTATGTGTTTGGATATGGAATGGAGAAGACGTGATTTGATCACGTGAAGAGTGAAAGAGAAGTCGGGACTCTACGTTCTGTAGAGTCGCCGCCCCTGCGCCAGTGAGACGCCGCCCCTGCGGGATCCTTGTCACCGCACCCACGCCAGGAAGCTGCCACCACGGTCCCAGCGCCTGCGCCCGTGCCTGCGTTTGCCTGCGGCCACTGTCACCGCGCCTGCGGCCGAGCGTCGCCGCGCCTGCGGTTTGCCTTGTTCCAACCATGCGTCTTTCCGTTCCGCAGGTGCGTCTTGTATAGGATCTACCTAAAGTAGTATGATCCTTTCCTTTCCTAGTATGAGCGGGTTAGTAGCATGCTAGGTACGTGTATGAGGATAGAATGATGATGAGTATGATATCGTTATATGCCGGTTAGGGCTTGAGGTTTATAAGTTGGATACGATCCTTATGGATTCCTTGGGTCTAGGTGTGACCCCTTTGATGGATAGGAGTTTTGATATATTGTTATGCCTTGTTATTAGGCAGTGTTGTTCTCCAGAGTTGGAGTTGATCGGGTTTGAGACTACTTCGAGGTTGAGGTAAGTCCATAGGACTTACTTAGCTGTCATCCTTATATTGGATGTATGCGTGAGTGGTGTGTGTTATATGCTTGATAGCATGCGATGTTATTATTACCTACCTATGGTTTAGTGACTGCCCATTGTAGGGTTTTGACAACTTGTCCTTTCATCCCGCTGGGAGTCTGGGAGGTTCTCTGCGGATCGTCCAGATCTGGTAAATGGGACGGGCACTATCTCCACTCCCATAGGGTACATGGGGAACTGATCCCAGATTACCACTCCAGCTGGCAGTAGCACCGAGAGGCGAGGATTATATATTCCTCGTGTCACATATGTTTATATGGATATATATGATTTGAGTGATGGACCTTATAAAGATAATTAACCGGGTAAATGTGTGTTAGCATGATGAGTTGTTTATTATTCCTTGATGTGTGTTGTGCTCGTGCATCTTCTATATATGCGTATGGTTAGCTAACGGTTTCATACCGTGTTGTAGATCCTTTGCAGGTTCGGAGAGCTGCAGAGTGATCCAAAGAGGGTGATCCGCTGAGGGCTCCGTACACTAGGTCGTTATCGTGGGATATGGGGTCTTTTGTTATGTACAGTTATATGTTTTGATTGTACTCAGCGGTACCTTGAATAAACCTTTTGATTTATATATTACAGTTTTATGTTTTGGTTTTAACATGTCTGTGCCTTGTTGTAAGATCCAGTGAACTTGTTGTCAGGCTAGGGTCAGGATCCATTGTGAGATCCTAGCCCAGTAGCGCCTCGAGTCCTACGGATTCGGGGTGTTACAGCGGAGATTAGTCGTTTTGGCTCTTTGCATCCAATATTTATGTTGGTAGTCCAGAATACATTCACGTTTCCAGCTCTCTTATCCATCGGTCCAATGCACTGGGCTCATTTCATGGAGGGAAAAGCCAAAATATAGTTGTGTGCCATTGAACAGAAGGCGGGGTCATTAATGAGCAGGGAATCGCTTTTGTGACAAGGCATGGTATCGCATTCTATGCATAGTCTATTAATCTTATCATTAAGTTGTTGATCAAAAGTTGCTTTTGAAGGGCTTCAATTTATTCATCAAGATATTTTAGTTGGGTGTTTATATTTCCAAACTTCTCGCGGTTCCATTGTTTTAGTTTTAGTTTTAGAAGATTAGTTTTTTTTAACCAAGTTGAACATGTTAGTTCCCTAGAATTGGGCTCTCCGTGATGGTTTGATCAGGTTCTCGCAGTCAGGCCGTTGCATCCACATTGATTCAAACCGGAATGGTTTATTTCTATAGATTGTGGATTGGTTTTGAAAATTTATTGAGATCATGCAGTGGTGAAAAGTGGTAAACGCATGATTCCGGGTGTGAAGACATGGGTATTCTTGTATGACCTCCATAGTTGTCATTCCTCTATCTAGTTTTTCATAGGTGTTATTATCTCCTTCCTTCCTTTTTTTTCCACGTGAATTCATTACCTTTAGTCGGGAGGTCAATCAAACCACATTGATCTGCTACATTATGTAGCCTCTCATACTTATTATTAGTAATGGGAGCTCCTCCCCGTTTATCCGAAGGTTCCCATAGTTCGTTATAATCTCCTAGGATAATTGTTGGACTAGTTGATGATTTGAAATCCATTATGAGTTGTGACAAGAACTCATCTTTCTTTGCTTCATCTGGTGGTGCATAAATCCCAAAAATTCGCGTTTCGAAGCCTGAGTTTATGTTTATGTGTTTTAGCGTGATGGATCTATTATGATTTTTTATTATCTCTATTTTTTCGTTTCATAGTTGGTACGCTTTCCATAGCATGCAAAGCCCACCCGAGAATCATGTTGCAGGAATGAATACTATATTATTAAAGTCAGCGCTCTTCCATAATGGTTCATCCGGTTCAACACTTGCTCGTTTCCGCTAATACTTTGAATACATTCGTTTTTACAAGTTATATTTAGGTTGGTCCAAAAGTTTTCCCTTCCTATACCCCTACAATTCCAATATGCTATCTTCATTTTAAAATTGTTACGTTTTGGGTGGTAGTCCTTGCATTGGTCCTACCTTTTTTTGTTATGTTTTCCTCTTTTTGGGGTTTAATATTTGTCATTGTGCTATTACTATAATGTTTACCAAAGTGGGGATTTTCTTGCTTGTGTAATATAATGGTATGTTTTTGTAACCGCATTGGCTATCATTTAGTTGAGTGCTAGTATTGTTATGATCCTTCAACTGTAAACATACAAAAGGTCGTTTAGTAACTTTATGATTCCACTGACATTGATATAAACCCTTTTTAGCCTTACAATAAACAGACATGTCCAGTTGTTGTTCAAAAGAAAGACGCCAAAGCTTGTCTAGTTTCGTTGCAGCAAAAAGATGTTGACCCTTTTTTTCATTTTTCCTTTTGATCATGGGAGATTTGTTCTTCTTCACAAGTAGTCCCCGTTTTGGTTGACTCCTTTTGCTTTGCTTTCGTCGTGTTTTTTTCAGTACCTCAAAAATGTAGCATTGGTTGCAAATTTGAGGGCAGTGCTTCGCCTTCTGAGTTCCTGTATTAGTATCATTTGTTGTCTTTTTCCTTTTCAATTTAATCATATACCTATTACCCATTATCTTGGCTAGAGGCGTGTAATCTGTTGTTCCTGTCTGTCTTTGAATTCCTGAGTTCATGTTGTCTCTGTCCTAGTTGCTCCCTCCCGGTTCATCTCTACACATGTTTAAAGAGCACATAGAGTCCCAAGGAACAAAAAAATTTGTGGAAAATAGTTTAATCTTGCAAAGTCTAGCCTAACGAGGACAAGATCAACGACAGACAAATTGGATCCAAAAATCAGACCCATTATCATGTGTTGACGTTGTTCAAAGGTTGAAAAAACTATGGCAAGCCACTCTAACCACACATAAGGTATTGTAGGTGATATATTAGATAAGTTCTCGGTTTCTTGGCAAAACAAGCAAGAGGTCGATATTCGCATATTAAGGAGATCCACATAACTTAAGCAACTCCTAATGAGTTCCATCAAATTGTTATTAGGTCTGTTGTTATTAGTCAACCAAGCAACAAGAGGGTAACCCAGGTTGAAACATAAATTATTATTCACCCAAAGATACAACTCCTACTCAAATCAATGTTAACACTAACATACTTAGGTTTATCCTAAAACTCAGAAGATACTCTACACAACAAGTTAAACGGGAGCATAGCATACCTGAATTTGCATCTTGTTTTATTTGTAAGATTTTGAACATCATTAGGAGAGTACTTTTTTACCAGAACAAATTTGTTGTTCACAAGGTTTGACCAGTTGCATCAACGTTTCATCAAAGTCTGCTGAAACAAAAACAAATCAGTCGGTTAGGAGCAACAACACCAGAATTCAAAGGACCAGTGGTTGATCGAGGCTCCCGACTCTGAAAGAAGGCTCCTCGTTGAAGAGATGTGGAAGAAGGGGAACTCCATAACGATGCCTATTCTTCTAAAGTCCGCCCTCAAATTCACGTAGCTTGATATTACTTCCTTCTCTCTACCTTTCTTCAAGGATAGATCGAGACGGTTCCAAACAATTCTTGTATTCTCGGCACATAAGGATTTGCTCGACTGTGGATAGCGCCGTTTAACATTACGATTGGACATATCACGCCACGCTCTCGCCGCCGTCCAAACTCTCGCCGCCGACGCCAGATTCGGATCTTCTGCCCTTTTTTTCTTGATTTTCAAAGAGTAGATGAATCGATCGATAGGAAAACGGAAGTTGTGGTTCAGAGGTCCATTGATGCTTGTTCATGAGAGGGGAAATTTCAAGGATAGTGGACGCCGAGTCGGAGGGTCATGAGATCTATTGGTATAGAGAACACTCTTTGTAGGCTTTCGATCGGTGTTTTGTTGATTTTGGTTGTAGGATTTTGTCGATTTGCTTGCGGCGATGAGGTTTTTGTATCTAGGGTTTCGAGGAGGTTATTCGGGGTTTGGTTCTTCCCCTCGCGCATGTGCCATGGTGCGTTCATTGCAACGTTTTTTGAGTTTTTTACTTTTTCCTTGCCTAGGGCTAGATTTGGTTGTTCAATGGCGGTCCTAGCATGGAACGTGTAGGGGTTTAACCATCCCCGGGTACAAAATGGTTTGGCTACAATGATGAGAGAGTTCAATGTAACCCTTTGTTGTGTTCTAGAAACTAGAATAGATGCTATCAAAGTTGATGTGAATGGCATTATGAGTAGGAAGTTTCCCGGGTGGAACTTTGCTCATAACTTCAACCTTGACACTAGATGTAGAATGTGGATGATGTGGGATGAGAGGGTTGTTGAGGTTACCTTGATTGATGTCACGGTCCAAACAATGGCATGTAAGATTCTTTGTAAAGAAACTAAGATCACCTTTGGTGTATGTTTTGTGCTTGGAGAGCAAAAAGTTAGACTCAGAAGGGACGCTTGGAGTGCTATCCAGAGGTACTTTGAGTGCCATGATCTCCCTTGGTGTGTGCTTGGTGATTTCAACAACGTCCTTTACCCGAACGAAAGGATCAATGGCAAGCCTGTCAAGTTGTATGATTGCCGTGACTTTTTTGAGACTTGCCAAGACCTTGGGTTGGCCGATGTTCCTTACTCTAGCAACAACATGTTCACTTGGACTAATGGCACAATTTGGAGCCAAATTGATCGTATAATGGTGAACAAGGATTGGCTTGACCGACAAGTGTTTTGTAAGGCTACCTTTTTGGAGAAGTGGCACCTCTCCGATCACAAGGTTGGTATCTTCAACTATAAGGTGCAAACTAACGGTGGAAACTGGAGCTTCAAATTTTTTAACATGTGGACAGAGCATGATAGCTTTGGAGAGATTGTTAAAAGGAATTGGGTGTGCAATGAAAGAGGTACCTACCAATATAGGCTTTGCAAAGTCCTCAAGGGTATGAAAGGGCCGCTTCGGGACCTTAACCAGTGGCACTATGCCCACATCTCTGAGAAGGCGGCTCGAGCTAATGTGGACTATGCACGTGCCTTGGAGACCCTTAGAACTCAACCGGATAATGATGATGCCCGTAGGAACATGATGAATGCCAAGATTCTTGCCGAGAGATTGAATAAAGCAGAGTATGACTTCCTTAGCCAACAAGCCAAGGCCAAGCACACTATCAACACACGGACCGACGTACTAAGTACTTCCACGTGATCATGAGGTCTAATAGTAGAAGGGGGTTCACGGAACATGTGACTAGAGATGATGGCTCAACTACGGCCAATGCCAAAGAGCTAGCTAAAGAATTCATTGACCACTACAAGGGTATCTTCGGCAGGGATTCAGAGGGCACACTCCTTGATCACAATACTTTTGTGGAAGGGGACTAAGGTCTTTGCCGAGGATTGTGCTATGCTCGTTGAGGGAGTCTCGAACAAAGAGATTAAAGACGCCTTGTGGGAGATTGATAATTATAAGGCGCCGGGGCAGGATGGGTACTCGGCCAAGTTTTTTAAGGCGGCTTGGGAGGACGTGGGAAGTGAAGTGTGCGTTGCGGTGAAAGAGTTCTTCACCAACACTAAGCTCCTTGGCCAAAATCAACCACACTATTGTCTCTCTTGTCCCCAAGAATGACTCCCCAGCTAGGGTTGAACGCTACAGGCCCATTTCTTGTTGCAACGTTGTGTACAAAGTCATCACAAAGATTCTTGCAAAATGCCTTTCCCCGTGCCTCACTTACCTCATTGACAAAGCCCAAGCTACGTTTGTCCCTGGGAGGCTCATGACCAATAATATCGTCCTTGTACAAGAACTCCTACGCCACTATAACGCCAAGAGAGACACCAAGAGATGCTTCCTCAATGTTGACCTTGCTAAAGCATACGACACCATCTCTTGGAAGTACCTTAGATTTGCTATTTGGTGCCTTGGATTCCCTAGCCGGTTCATAAGGTGGATTATGGAATGTGTTACAACCCCCACTTACTCCATCAAGATCAATAGAGAGATCTTTGGCCACTTCCCGGGTAGAAGAGGGCTAAGGCAAGGAGACCCAGTCTCACCTCTCCTCTTCGTCATTTGTGTGGAACTGCTCTCCGGGACCATCAAGAAAGAAACTTCAAGCCCCTTGTTCAAGCACTACGAGTTTTGTGGCTCCCAACGCATTGCTCACCTTGCTTTTGCCGACGACATTGTTCTCTTCTCCAAGGGGAATGTGGACTCGGTAAAGATCCTTATGAATTGCCTCAACACTTTTGAAGAGATGTCTGGCCTTAGAGTGAATAAGCACAAGTCTTCCATGTTCCTTTCTTCCACCCCGGAGGAGGACGCTAGGGCTATCTAAGCAATCACGGGCTTCAATATGGGGACCTTCCCTTTCAGGTATCTCGGAATCCCTATGGCCCCCCATATCTTCGTGCTATTGACTACTCCCCGCTAATAAACAAGATGACTACTCACCTAAGTGCATGGAACAAAAAATGTATTTCTTTTGCAGGAAGAAAGGAGCTCATTCGCTCGGTCCTCTAAGGCATTGAAAGCTTTTGGATATCCATCCTCCCGGTCCCCACTCTTGTGATGGAGCGTGTTGCTAGGCTGTGTAGGAATTTCCTTTGGAAAAGACCCGTGTTACCTGGACAAAGGTTTGTTATGACATGAATGAAGGAGGCCTTGGGCTTGTCCAACCCAAGTATTGGAACATGGCTTTCATGGCCAAACACTTCTCACATATTGTTGATGGAAGGGACACGCTTTGGGTGAGTTGGGTCAAGCAACGCTACTTGGATGTTGAAAGCCCGACTACCTGGAAGCCTAACGACAGTGTGTCTCTTTTGCTTAAAGCTGTCTTCAAGAGTAGGGAGCTTATCATGGAGAAGGAGGATGTGAATGCTACCCTTAGTGAAGACAACTTCTGTATTGGTAATAAAGTTAAGGTTTCCAGAATATATAATGGGCTTAAGGACCATGGGGAGGAGGTTACTTGGCACCGGGTAGTTTGAGATAAACGGAATACCCTTAGACATAATATCATCCTTTGGATGGCTGCTCTTGGTAGACTTTCGACCGTATGCCCTTCTTGAATGTTGATGTAAGATGCATGCTATGTTATAACGGGGATGAGTTCCACACCCACCTCTTCTTCCAATGCTCTTACTCTAAGGCTATATGGGCATCCGTGTGTAGACGCTTCAACATTGCCAATGGTCTTGACTCCATCCCATCATGCCTTCACTGGCTGGAGAGAAATGCCTTGGACAAAGGTAGAAGAAAAGAGCAAAGATCGCCACTATCTACATCCTTTGGATTGCTAGAAATGGTATGGTTTTTGATGGCAAAAGAGTCCCGGCTAGTGCAACCATCAACACCATCATCAATCATGTCTTCAAGATCATCAACAACGTTTACCCTAATCGGGTTTGTGATAGATTGTAACATTGATCCTTTGTTAAAACTTGACACTTTGTTTTGCCTTGCATGGCACTGTTCACGTAAGGGATGTAATTGGACTTTTTGTTAGTCGAGATGCCATCTCGGGTAGTTTTGTGTTTCATATCTCCAACTGGGCTAGTATGTACACTATGCATATGCTTGCCTAGGAGGCTTCTAAGTTTTGACTTATGATGTATGCTTTGATGCATGCTTTGCTCTCGGATTTATAGTCTACGCATGCACGTGATACATGCACGTGATGAAGGGTTTTACTTCTATGAATTAACATTATCTGTTGGTTGTTCACCTATGAGCTTATATGTGCATTGACATGTGCTAAATTGTTCGCTTTATAGTTTCTTGCATGTGTTCTATAATTTTTAATGATAATTTGTGGATTAAAATTAACAAAAAAATAAAACCTCCAAGCCCGTGGATTAAGGTAGATTCTGGAGAAATTTATTTACATTTCCTCTGTTTTGTTATTAACTAGTTTAGTGCCCGTACTTTGTGCGGGTTTTATTTTAACAAAAAAGAAGTTATATTTTTACTTATATGCATGTATAGGATATTCATTTATAAAATATTGTATGTTTACTTTTATGCATATATTTTATCTAAACTTTTTTTCTTTATTAACTAATATGACTAACATATGATGAAGAATTAAATTATATTATTTTTATGAATAAGATCATAATTAACGATTTATTAAAAAGTTATTATAAGAGTATCATATTTATACTTCAATATCATTGGTTATTTATATAGAGGTAGAGTAACAAAGTTTGATTTAGTTTTAAATTTTTTAAAAATGTGTAAAATCTAGTTAGAAGATCTACTTGAGATTTTATCAACACAATCGAATTATAATATATAAATTTGTTAATTTTGATGGTTAGGGTAATTTTTTAAATTCTTTTTTTAAATTAAAATTTTATTATAAAATAATTAATTTGTAAATATGTTGTGATAAATATATAAATAAATCAAAAAATGCCATGTGAATGGCCTAATGAGATTTGTTTTAATAATATATATAGATTAGTAAATTCATTTTTTACATTGACGGGTAAGTTTTATTCAATTTTAATTGATGTTTTCTATATGAAAGTTTACCTTGATAAAAGGCATTTCTTATTAGTAAGGATAATTACAATATGAATACAATAAACTATTTATATATTTTTAAGGTAAGAAAATAGGTTTTAATAGTGTCTAATTCTAGTTGAGTCGTCATTTCACAGGACATCCGAAATAGATGAAAAATCTTTGGATTTTAGCATTCATTTGAGCGAAAGTGTCTTATGACCTCACACACTCATTCACTCAAATTATGTTCTTTATCAGTCATTTTCACATCAATGGGATATGGACGGTTGAAGGGAAAATTGCTTGTCCTTAAACATACCCTACGTATCTCCTAAATGCTCTCAGGTTAAGGTATACAAAACAATTAGACAAACTTAACCCATTAGTTTAATCTATTCTAAAAATAACTATGTTTGCTCATCAAACAAAATATTTATATGATTTGTTAAGTTAAAATAAAATTAAAAGTCGTGTGTGAGATTATCACTTATATTATTTTAATAAAGAAAATGACAAAAATTCAAAATCTATTAAAAAGATTATTGTTAGAGTATTATGTTTATACCACAATATATTATCACTTATACCGGAAGAAATGAAAATTTAAAATTTAGTTTGATTTAGTTTTGAATTTAGAGTATTATGTTTATACCGGAAGAAATGAAAATTTAAAAATAATTTCTATATATTTGTAAATGTGTAATAAGATAGTAGAATAAGTATAAAAAATTTAAATAACAAAAAAATAAATTTCATTTACATTTTTTTAATGTTATAATTTTTAAAAATAATTGGATTTAAAAACCACTTATTAAAAAATATTTTGATAATAATTGGATTTAAAAACCACATTTTAAAAAATATTTTGGGAGCTGCGTTAAACCTGACGGCGACACGTGGCTCAAATTGCTTATGCTTTAATATATATAAGATAAGATAGGATAATTTCTTTTGAAAATAATTGGATTTAAAAACCACTTTTGAAAAAAAAATTTGATAATAATTGAATTTAAAAACCACATTTTAAAAAATATTTTGGGGGCTGCGTTAAACCTGATGGCGACACGTGGCTAAAATTGCTTATGCTTTAATAGATACTAGTGTAATACCCGCACATTGTGCGGACTTTTGAATAATATTGGATTAGATGCATTTATTTGTTAATTTTGAAGGAAATAAATTTTAAACTCTAATTAACGTTAATGATTTATTTATTTTTCTGTTTTTAAGAAACTAAATTAATAAGACTTTTGTTAACGTAAAAGATTTATCAACTTTTCTATTTTTTAAACTTAATTAATATAAAAATTTTTATTGACGTAAAATATTAACTTTATAAAAGATTTTTTTTGGCTGCGTGAATTCTGGCGTTGACACGTGACAATAAGGGTCTCTCCTTTAATATTTACTAGTGCATTACCCATACCTTGTGCGGGATTTAGATTTAATAAATTGCAACTATTTTTAAAAATTTATTAGCTAATCTAATTAGAAAAAAATATATTTTTTTAATAAAAAATGGCGTTAAAAACCTTTAATGTAGCAAAACAATGTTGCACATGAATAATACAAATCTGATTAGATCATGTAACAAAAATTTAATTATTAAATTTATCATCGTAATTACCAAAGTCTTAAATAAAGAATTAAAAATACGTAACAAATTTCAAATTTAATTTATTAAAAATATTACCTATAAAATTCTTAACTAAACAAATAAAAAATTTTATAAAACTATTATTTTTTAATTCGAGTAATAAGTAGGTAATATGATGTATTTAAATCTAGTTTATTTTCAAATAAAATTTAAAATTTAATAAAAAAAGAACTAACTAATTTTTTTTAATAATTTGAGTAATAAGTAGGTAATTTGATGTATTTAAATCTACTTTTGTTTTCAAAATTAAATATTTAAAATTAATTAAAAAATGAACTAACTAAATCCTTGTTATAATTTAGAAGAAACAAAAAAACAATGAAAAATTGATCAGTTTTATTTAGATTGTAAATTATATATTATTTATTTAATATCATCATTTTAAAATTTTTGAAAGTGTTTATTTATTACATTTATTTATAAAAATATCTTATTTTTTATTATTTTTTCAATTTAAAAAAGGTTGAATGTAGTTTCAGTTTTTTACTCATAAATGATAGTCTGTTAGTCTGGTTTCAGGTTTTAGGTTCAGGTTCAAGTTCAGGTTTCAGGTTTCAGGTTTCAGTTCAGGTTTCAGGTTTCAATTCAGGTTTCAGTTCAGGTTTCAGGTTTCAGTTCAGGTCCAGGTTTCAGTTCAGGTCCAGGTTTCAGGTTCAGGTTCAGGTTTCGGGTTTGAAGTTACGTTTGTAAATCTCATTAGCCGATTGATTTGTACACCGTTTTTTTTAAGTTACATTTGTACAGTTGTAGAGTTTTTTTAATGGATTTCTACATAGTTTTTAAACAAAATGTAAATAGTTACTGAATGAGCAATCAATCCAAATATGCGGTAGAAACTCAACTTCTCATGAACAAACAACTAAGGAATATGACAGTGTTTAAACAAAATATAAATAGTTTGTTAAGTAAACTGTAACACCCCAAATCCGTAGGACTCGGAGTGCTACTAGGCTAGGATCTCACAATGGATCCTGACCCTAGCCTGACAACAATTTCACAGATCTTACAACAAGGCACCGATAGATTAAAACAAAACATGAAACTGATATATATATATATATATATATATATAGATCAAAAGGTAATACAGAGTACCGCTGAGTACAAACAAACCAAACTATACATCAAAAACCCATATCCCCGATACCGCCCCAGTGTACGGAGCCCTCAGCGGATCACCCACTCTCGATCACTCTGCAGCTCTCCTATCCTGCAAAGTGTCTACAACACGGTATGAAACCGTTAGCTAACCATACACAACTATAGAAATATGCTAGAGCACAAACACACATCAAAACGGATAAACACTTCAGCATGCTTTCACACATTTACTCGGTTCATTATCTTTATAAAGTCCAGTAATCAACTCATATATAAATATCCATATAAACATAAGTGACACGAGGAATATAAACCTCGCCTCTGGGTCCAATAACCAGCTGGAATGGTGCCTGGAACACTACCCCGTGTACCCTAAGGGAATGGGAAGTGTTTGAACCGTTTACCAGGTCTGGCCTGCCTACAGAGAACCTCCCAGACTCCCAGCGGGATGAAAGGGCAAGTTATCACGGCCCTACAATGGGCAATCAATACATCATAGGTCGGTGACCATCATAACACATGATATAAACATATAACACCCACCACTCATGCACATCATCCTATAAAGGAATGACAGCTAAGTAAGTCCCACGGACTTACCTCAACCTCGTAGTCGTCTCACTGGATCAACCTCACTCAATCCACTCCATGGAGTATAACACGGCCTATACAAGGCATACACAGATATCAAACTCTATCACACAAAGGGTCACACCTAGACCCAAGGGATCCATAAGGGATCATATCCAACTCGTAAACCTCAAAGCCCTAACCGGCCATTCCATATCCTACTCATCAACATCCGAATCCTAACATGCTACTACCGTTCAACTGGGAAAGGAAGGATCTACCTAGCTTTAGGTAGACCCGGGACAAAGCACACCTGCGTAATAAAGGGGCGCAGGGGCGGAGGCAAGCAACCGCGGGTGCGGCGGAACGGAGCCGCGGGGGCGGTGACTAGGGACGCTGGCAAACGCAGGCACGCCGCTGGCATGACGCGGGCGTTGTGACACGGTAACCGCGGGGGCGGTGACTTCTGGCCGCGGGGCGGCGACAGTGCAGAATGCAGTCTCGGGGCTTCTCTTTAGCTCTTCCCGTGATCAATCCCTTCCACTCTCTTCCAGATTCATACACAAGCATCAACATACACATATCAACATCACCCTATGTTCAAAACATCTATTCCTAAGCTAAGGAAGGAAGAGCAAGGAAGAAGGAAGGATGAAGAAGCTTACCACAGTTGAAGTTCTAGGCAGGCACAAGTAAGCACACTCAGCTGGCTGCACAAGCTGAGCAACCACAACTAGCATCAACAGCCACACAACCACACACACAACTCTACCAACTCAAGGAAAACCAACTCAAGCTCAAGGAGGAAGAAGAAGCAAGAAGGACGTGAAACAGGATTGGAATGTGAAGAAACCCTTGCTCAGCAAGGTGGAACGAAGGAGGTAAAGAAGGGTAAAGCACGGGTCAAAGAGTCAACAAAACCGGCTGTAGCCGCCGTAACCCGCAGGGGCGGATCACAGGGCCGCAGGGGCGGCATACATGCCCGCGGGTGCGGCAAGACCAATCTCGGCCCAAAGGCAATCTCGGCCATGGTCCAATCTCGGTCCGAAAGAAAGGGCTCTCACATCTAACCCCCCTAAAAACAAGTTTCGTCCCGAAACTTGTAACATCCTCAAACCACTCGGACTCACAAGCCGAGGTACAAATCTCTCTAAAACCTCAACAAAAGCATGGAGGAAACCATCCACTCCAGCAGCAAAATATACTGTCCAAGGCCTAGAGGGAAACCATCTCTAGGCAAAACATCACATCCCAATAGCATGGAGGAAAGAACCATCTCCAGCTATAACAAAAATCATACTAGCACAACAAGATCTAATAAGATCATAATCACAACAAGCTAGCATGAAATAACATATCATAGCATATCAACATGTAAGCACATAAGACTCACCAAGCTAGTACTAAGATCTACTCGGTGATCCTACTGGTGCACCTATCTCTGCATAAAACTCCGGATAGTTCCTCTGGATACTATCCTCAGTCTCCCATGTAGCCTCCTCAGGTCCTCGTCTCGACCACTGTATCCTAAGCATAGGTATGTCCTTCGAACGCAGGCGTCTCGTACCTCGTTCTAGGACTGCAATCGGATGCTCGACAAAAGTGTGGTCCGGCTCAACCACCAAATCCTCATAACTCACGATGTGTCTCGGATCTGGTATATACTCCCTCAGCCAAGACACGTGAAATACAGGGTGAACACCCTCTAATCTCGGAGGCAAGGCTAATCTGTAAGCGGCACTCCCTACCCGATCCAGTATCTCGAACGGTCCGACATATCGGGGACTCAACCTCCCCTTAATGCCAAAACGCCTAACACCTCGTGTGTGGACACTCTCAGCCACACATGGGCTCCAACTCTGAACTCTAGAGGTCTACGCCTCCTATCAGCATACGACTTCTGACGGCTCTGCGCAGTCAGCATACGCTCTCTGATCAATGCTACTCGGGCCATATCATCCTGAATCTGATCAGGTGCTAACCCACTGACACTGCTCTGCTCATCCCAGCATAACGGTGTACGACATCTCTGTCCATACAGGGCCTCATATGGGGTCATCCCAATAGATGTATGCCAGCTGTTATTGTAGGAGAACTCAACAAGTGGGAGATGATCCGTCCACACCTGTCCCCAATCCAACACACAAGTTCGCAGCATATCCTCCAGCGTCTGAATGGTCCTCTCTGACTGACAATCTGTCTGAGGATGAAACGCAGCCGTGAAGTGCAAACTCGTCCCCAGGGCAGTCTGAATCTGCTGCCAGAACCTCGAGGTAAATCGTCCATCTCTGTCAGAGACGATCGTCCTCGGTACACCATGGAGTCTCACTATCTGCCTAGTGTACTCCTCTGCTAATCTGCTCACCGGCCATGTCTCCGTGATAGGAATGAAACGTGCCGTTTTCGTCAGTTTGTCAACTATGACCCAAATGGCATCAAAACTCCGGCTCAGCCTCAGTCCAGTCACAAAGTCCATGGTGTGGTCGTCCCACTTCCTCTGTGGAACAGGAAGTGGATGGAGCTCACCTCCAGGCCTGAAATGCTCGATCTTGACCTGTTGGCAGGTCGCACACTGTGCCACAAATCTGGCCACATCGGGCTTCAGCCCTCCCCACCAATATATACGTCTCAAGTCCTGATACATCTTACTCGTACCTTGATGTACCGAGTAAGGTGTACAGTGAGCCTCCTGTAATATCTTTTGTCTCAGCTCTGTATCAGCAGGTACACAAACGCGACCCTGGCGTCTCAAAACTCCATCTGCTCCCAACAGGAACTGTGGTGCCTCATCCCGAGACATCCTATCTTTGATCCTCTGTAACGTCGGGCAGGTCTCCTGTTTCTGTCGGATCTCATCCAACAGATCAAGAAGGACCTCTAATGTACGCAGTTGGGCATCCTCATCAGGAAACTGGATGTCCAACTCTAGCCAGATCAAGTCCCTCTGTAACTGCTGCTGACCTGTCAGCCTCGTAATCGCCTGCTCTCGAGGCGTCTTCCTGCTCAGGGCGTCGGCGACTACGTTCGCCTTCCCCGGATGATACAGAATCTCCAGATCAAAATCCTTGATCAGCTCGAGCCACCTAAGCTGGCGGTTATTCAATTCCTGCTGCATGAAAATGTACTTCAGACTCTGATGGTCTGTGAAGATCCGGCATGTAACACCATACAGGTAATGTCTCCAAATCTTCAGTGCATGAACTACCACTGCCAACTCCAGATCATGAGTCGGGTAGTTCTCCTCATACGTCTTCAACTGTCGAGACGCATATGCAATCACCCTGCCTCTCTACATCAACACACATCCCAAGCCTAGCTTGGATGCATCACTGTATACTACAAATCCTCTGTACCCTCTGGTTGTGCCAAAACAGGAGCAGAAGTCAGACGTCTCTTCAGCTCCTCAAAACTCTACATACACTTATCAGACCACACAAACCTAGTAGTCTTCCTCAGTAAACTCGTCAGTGGACGGGCAATCACAGAAAATCCCTCCACAAAGCGTCTGTGGTAACCGGCTAGGCCAAGGAAGCTACGTACTTCCTTGACGTTCGTCGGTGTAGGCCATGCAGCTACTGCCTCTATCTTCGATGGATCCACCTTGATCCCCTCAGCTGATACTATGTGACCCAGGAATGCTACCTCTGGCATCCAGAACTCGCACTTAGAGAACTTTGCATAAAGTTCTATATCCCGCAAAACCTGCAATACAGTCCTCAGATGTCATGCATGCTCCTCAGTGCTACGAGAATATACCAGAATGTCATCAATGAAAACCACCACAAACTGATCCAAGAAGTCGATGAAAATACTGTTCATCAACTCCATAAAGACGGTTGGGGCATTCGTAAGTACAAATGGCATCACTACAAACTCGTAGTGTTCATATCTGGTCCTGAATGTTGTCTTGTGCACATCCTGCTCCCTCACCCTCAGCTGGTGATACCCGGAACGCAGGTCAATCCTGGAGAACACAGTAGCTCCCTGTAGCTGATCTAACAAATCATCAATGCGAGACAGTGGATACTTGTTCTTGATCGTCACCTTGTTCAGCTCTCTATAATCAATACACAGTCTCAGCGATCCATCCTTCTTCCGTACGAAGAGGATAGGTGCTCCCCATGGGGACACACTAGGGCGAATGAAGCCCTTGTCAGCCAACTCCTCAAGTTGCTTCTTCAGCTCCAGCATCTCGACAGGCGCCATCCGGTATGGGGCCTTCGAGATGGGTCTCGTGTCAGGCTCTAACTCGATACTAAAATCCACACTCCTCTGAGGCGGCAAACTAGACGGCTCAACAAAGACATCAGTAAACTCCCAGACCACTGGAATATCCTCTAATGCTGGACTCTCCCCCTCCTTCATGACATAACACCAGAAGGCCTCACAACCCTGTGCAATCAGTCTAGCTGCCCATATAGCACTGATAATTGTACCTACCTTTCCAAGGTCCCAACCTCGGAAAACCTCTATCTGGCCTAACTCGGTAGAGAGGGTAACAGTCCTCCTACCTACATCTAAGACTGCAGAATGTCTAGCCATCCAATCCATACCTAGTATAACTTCCTCATGCTCCAACGGCATGACAAAGAAGTCAACTAGTAACACACGAGTCCCTACAGAAATGGGACAACCGTGAATCTCACGGGTACCACTGACCCTACCACCATCTGGTAACCCTATAATAAAGGGCATCCCCTCAACTGTATCTAAACCCAGACGCTCTACACAGTCATCAGAAATAAAAGAATGCGTAGCACTAGTATCAAATAAAACTCTAACAGGTAAACCATGAATCAGAATGGTACCTGTAGCAGTAGGTGCAGCTGGCTCCTCTACACTCCTCAGCTCAAAAACACGACCCTATGGGCCTCTGGTATCAGTGGTGCCCCCACCACGACCTCTGCCTCTACTCGGCCCAAGAGCAGATCCCTGAGTCGTAGGGCGATTTGGGACCCTCTGCTGTCCCTAACTCTGCTGCTGCTGAGGTGGTCTCTGTCCACCTCCTGCGGCACTAGCAGGAGAAGAATCATGTTGTGATGAAGCTCGCCCTCATCTACAGAAGCTAGCTCTATGACCAGGTCGGCCACAAGTGAAACAGGTCACCGGCTGCCTAGTACACTCTAACCTCATATGCCCATACTCACTACAGTTGAAGCACTGCACTCTCTTATCTGTACCCGGTGCAGATGGAGGACGACTCTGGCGACCCTGGCCTCGCCCTGAACCAGCAGCTCCACCAGTACCACTGGTCTGACCAGTCCTTTGTCTCTTCTCAGACCCTCCGGTCTGAGAAGCTCTCCTCTGGCTAGCTCTCTCCCTCTCATAGTCAGAAGCCCGGTCCTGATAGTCGACCAAGGTCTCACAGTGAAAACCCGCCATGTAGGTACGGGTAGTATCCCTCAGACGTCGGGAAAACAAATACACGTGCTGATCTGCAGCAGGTGCAGCTGGACCCACCAATGCCAGCTCCTCCTGGAATCTCCTGATGGCCTCTGAAACCGGCACATCCTCGAATCCAGCCTCCACAAAGTCTCGCAGTTTCTCCCTCCTCAAAGAGGGAGGGCAGAAATGCTCTCGGATCAGAGTCCTCATATGCTCATAACTAGTAACCTGTGCTCGCACAGACCTCCACCAGTGTTGTGGCAAATCCCTGAACAAAGTCTGCACCAACTCAATCTGCCTGTCAGCTGGACATCTAATAGACTCCAGAGTTGAGTCTACATGTCCTATCCACAACTCCACCTCTAGCCCCACTTTCCCAGTGAAAGGGGGTACTCCCATCTGATGGAAAGCCTTCAACCAAGTGTCTGGTCTAGACCCTCTATGCTCTTCTGGAGCCCGAGCAGGTGCTTGTACAGCTGGTACCTGAGTAATGGTGTGGGACCTCTCAGATGGTCCCTCCTGTGCTGCCAAATCTGGGGCACGCCTACCTGCCCTGGCGGCCTCCTCAACACGTCTAATATAAGCCTGAAACTCTGCTCTATCCATAGAGACACGATCAGACTCCCCAGACTGGGCTCTCTGTGGCCCCTGTCCCTCAGCTGCACCGTTCCCAGTCTCAGGAACGGCGCTCTCAGCAACCTCCTCGTGGACCTCCTAGCTGTTGGAATTCAGTGTCCGGTTTTAGACCAAAGGGCCGTAGTCTCACTTAAGTGAGTAGACGGTTCTCCCAATTGCCAATCAAATTAATATATATATATATATATATATATATATATATAATTATCTTGAAGTGAAATCAAATTATTAACAAGGGTTTGTAATCTCCACAAAGGAGTAGACAAAACCCAACCAAGAGTTTGTAATCTCCGAAAGGAGTAGACGAAACTCTAATATAAATTAAGTTCAATTGCAAGTCTTATAAACCGATTGTTATATGTTTAAAACATTGACTTGGATTATGTAATGAGTCATTCATAAAAGAATTTTCCTTCTAAGTGTATTTTCCCCTACACCGGGAATATCCAAATACCTTAGTGGGATAAAACGTTACACGTTACAAAGACTAAGTAAATGACTTACTTGTCTTACTTTGTAAAGAAAGGGTATTCCTAGGTTTCGTCAATACAAAACCAATCTAAGATGGATGCCTATCCTTTGTCAATACAAAGGAACTATACTGGTCTTTCGAGTTTTGCAAACAAGCTATAAGAAGGCCTATCCAATGTCAATACAATGGAACTAAAAGCTTATTTGTTGCAAAAACGAATGAATCATCAAGTGCAAATGGCTCTCCCTTATATAGGCATAGGGACCAACGTTTTTGGGAAGTTATAACCACCAAAAAGCGGTTAAAAGCGGTTAAGGAAGTTACATGGAAGTTGCTTGGATGATGGGCCTTGAAACCCTAGAAAGGCCCGAGGCCTGAGGCCCAAACAAGGAGCCCAAAACCGCTCCCCGGAGCTAGCTTAGAGCTAGCATATTTTTCTTGGTCCAAACACTTCCAATGAGCTTTATTCACTTTCACATAGCTAGGGTAAGCTCTAAGATCCGCAAATACTCAATATCTTAGCTCAAGCTAGTGTAGCTCATAAAGAAGCTCACTAGCTGCTTCATTGACATTCACTAAGCATTTGAGCTTGGATTGCTCCCAATTTTTAACCACATGTTCTTTAGCCAATATAAGGCTTAAGAACCAAAGGTGTGCCGAGAAACCGTGGCTAAAAAGCCCCAAGTATCGGCCTTGTAAAATCTGGCACAGGTTGACCTTGTCGTAGATCACCTTGCTTCGATTCGACTCCCCTTACAATACTAGTTGCTCTTAGTGCCGGTCACTTGGCTTGCCTCCCGCAACCCAGACCATAGTGACACACATGTGAACAACTCATTGCACCTTGTCTCGAGACAAGCTCAATGGTTACAATGAAGACTTAGCCCAAATCTCCAACACTAGCTGCACGTGGCTCAGCAACAGGAATCCTACCCCGTCCTCTACCTAGAGGGGGTCTACCTCTACCTCGCCTTGCTGCAGGTAAGGCTCTAGTCTGAACCATCTACAGAAGACATAAACCTATCTTAGAAGGCTATATATATATCATATGTATAGATATATCATAGATCAATCACAACAGAATATCTATATATATCTATACTGTCGAGGTCTTCAGAGGGGTGATGGCTCCCGTACACGGTATCCCAAAACATTTGTACTCATTTCAAAACCAAAACCTTTTAAAAAGTCAGGCCCCTTTTCGGGTTCTGTTTAGTTATCTATTCGACCTTTATTGTAGATTACTAGTGCCATTGTTGTCAACCTGAGCTCTAATACCAACTTTGTAACACCCCAAATCCGTAGGACTCAGAGTGCTACTGGGCTAGGATCTCACAATGGATCCTGACCCTAGCCTAACAACAATTTCACAGATCTTACAACAAGGCACCGATAGATTAAAACAAAACATGAAACTGATATATATATATATCAAAAGGTAATACAGTGTACCGCTGAGTACAAACACACCAAACTATACATCAAAAACCCATATCCCCGATACCGCCCCAATGTACGGAGCCCTCAGCGGATCACCCACTCTGGATCACTCTGCAGCTCTCCTATCCTGCAGAGTGTCTATAACACGGTATGAAACCGTTAGCTAACCATACACAACTATAGGAATATGCTAGAGCACAAACACACATCAGAAAGGATAAACACTTCAGCATGCTTTCACACATTTACCCGGTTCATTATCTTTATAAAGTCCAGCAATCAACTCATATATAAATATCCATATAAACATAAGTGACACGAGGAATATAAACCTCGCCTTTGGGTCCAATAACCAGCTGGAATGGTGCCTGGAACACTACCCCGTGTACCCTAAGGGAATGGGAAGTGTCCAAACCGTTTACCAGGATTGGCCTGCCTACAGAGAACCTCCCAGACTCCCAGCGGGATGAAAGGGCAAGTTATCACGGCCCTACAATGGGCAATCAATACATCATAGGTCGGTGACCATCATAACACATGATATAAACATATAACACCCACCACTCATGCACATCATCCTATAAAGGAATGACAGCTAAGTAAGTCCCACAGACTTACCTCAACCTCGTAGTCGTCTCACTAGATCAACCTCACTCAGTCCACTCCAAACTAGAGGATAACACGGCCTATACAAGGCAAACACAGATAACAAACTCTATCACACAAAGGGTCACACCTAGACCCAAGGGATCCATAAGGATCATATCCAACTCGTAAACCTCAAAGCCCTAACCGGCCATTCCATATCCTACTCATCAACATCCGAATCCTAGCATGCTACTACCATTCAACTGGGAAAGGAAAGGATCTACCTAGCTTTAGGTAGACCCGGGACAAAGCGCACCTGCGTAACAAAGGGGCGTAGGGGCGGAGGCAAGCAACCGCGGGTGCGGCGGAACGGAGCCGCGGGGCGGTGACTAGGGACGCTGGCAAACGCAGGCACGCCGCTGGCACGACGCGGGCGTTGTGACACGGTAACCGCGGGGGCGGTGACTTTTGGCCTCGGGGGCAGCGACAGTGCATATTGCAGTCTCGGGGCTTCTCTTTAGCTCTTCCCGTGATCAATCCCTTCCACTCTCTTCCAGATTCATACAAAAGCATCAACATACACATATCAACATCACCCTATGTTCAAAACATCTATTCCTAAGCTAAGGAAGGAAGAGCAAGGAAGAAGGAAGGATGAAGAAGCAAGGAGGAAGAAGCTTACCACTGCTGAAGGTCTAGGCAGACACAAGTAAGCACACTCAGCTGGCTCCACAAGCTCAGCAACCACAACTAGCATCAACAGCCACACAACCACACACACAACTTTACCAACTCAAGGAAAACCAACTCAAGCTCAAGGAGAAAGAAGAAGAAGCAAGAAGGACGTGAAACAAGATTGGAATGTGAAGAAACCCTTGCTCAGCAAGGTGGAACGAAGGAGGTAAAGAAGGGTAAAGCACGGGTCAAAGAGTCAACAAAACCGGCTGCAGCCGCCGTAACCCGCAGGGGCGGATCATAGGGCCACAGGGGCGGAAACCCGCAGGGGCGGCACACGTGCCCGCGGGTGCGGCAAGACCAATCTCGGCTCAAAGCCAATCTCATCCATGGTCCAATCTCGGTCCAAAAGAAAGGGCTCTCACATAATCATTGTACTAAGAAACAAAGGGTTGACCCGTTGGGTATCTCATGGACTATTTTTAATCTGGACCTGTCTTGGGGTAGGACTTCCGGTCCGGAAATTAGACGTCGTCATAGAGATTGTCATTGATGATGAAGAATCGACTGGACCGGAAATTAGAAGTCGTCATAGAGATTGTCATTGATGACGAAGAATCTACTGGTACTAATCGCATTTGAGGGAGATGATAGGAAGAGGAAGAATAAGGAGAGCAAGAGCTTGATTTAATGATTCTAAAAAAAAGTAGTGAATAATTTAAGAGTGATTAGTATTACATACAAATTGAATGATTAGAATGGAAAAGTAAAGGAGAAATGATATTACCGTAGTCTCAAACGTGTTCTTTGCCATCACAGAGGGCAAGCTTTTTTTTTCAACAACCATGCAACATTTTCACAACAAATCTGAATTCACACACAAATAAAGAGTGATTAAAAGATTGTATTGCAATCAAAAAGCTTGTAACACAATAAAAAAGCCCTAAAAATTAGAGAAAAAGGTTCAGAAACGTAGAGAAAAGCAAATGACTAAAGTAGAAAAGATGAGAGTTCTCAATTTATCAATTTATAGATAAATGAATGATCCCGGTTTAAAGATAAGTAAAGTAATTAATATATTTAGATTAGTTTGTTGAATATCGAGGACGAAGAGATATAGTTGAATCCAAATTAAAATTTTAACATTTTATATTTTATATTTTTTTGATTGCCGAAGAAATATTGCTAAAGATTTGCAATTGGAAAGGATTTTCAATGTTAACTAAATTTCAATAACAAAATATTTTTAAATCTATGATTTACAAAAAATATGTTTAAATTACCATTCGGATTATGTTACCTGATTTGTTTTTTTAAACATTTCTATTATAAATTTTGTTTTAACAGCTAACATTTACGTATGTTTGACTTTTTTTTTAACTAACATTTTTGGTTTTTTACCGATTATATTATTTATTATTATTATAAATAGTTATTATTATTTATTATTGCACTATAAAATCCATTAGTTTGTTAAGTAGTCAATAAAAAAAATTTTTAATTCGAAAAAAATAACTAAATATCAATTTACTGCTAAATTTAATTGGCAACCGAGATTTTAGAGTTTAATTTGATTATTTTAACAATTGTAAACATATTTATGATTGGTGAATTAGATTGAGAAAAGGGCTGAAAAACCCTTTTTATTGGTTGTAGATTACGTATTTAAAAAAATAATTACAACAAAATAATTCGATATAATGATGATATAAACTTGTATTTAAAAATTTTTTTTTGAAACTTTATGTTAGTTCACGTATTTCTTATTCAAATTTGATTTGTTTATAACTTTTTTTTTATTTTAAAACTTTACTTTAACTTATTGAGGATATTTTTTTTGTACCATCTTTTTAGAAACTGATTTGAAATAATTTTTAAAAAATTTTAATTTTGTTTAATTAAGAAATATTTTGCTGGAATTAAAATTAGTTTAAGAAACAAAATCCTATTATAAATTCTTTATTTAAATTACGTATTTAAAAATAATGTTTAGACTGACTTTAAATCTGGAGGCGACACGTGGCAGTAGAGGCTTGTAAAATTTCCGTTGGACTGAGTAAAATCCTGGAGGCGACACGTGGCAATAGAGGCCTCTGCTTTAATATATATATATATATATATATATATATATAAGATATAAGATAAGATAAGATAGGAAACACATACACGTATTGTTAGGGTTTATAACTAACAAATAATATATATATATATATATATATATATATATATATATATATATATATATATATATATATATATATATATATATATATATATATATATATGTATATAAAACAATGATAATAATAAAAAATAATTTTTATGTGAAGGTGGAGCTTACAACTTTTATAGGAAACGTATTGTTAGGGTTTACAACTAAAAAATAAAAATTTATATATATAATATTTTGTTAAGATCTTAATAACTAATGGAATTTATAGAGATGATGATGTACATGTGTGTAACACCCCGAATTCTGGGAATCCGGAGCGTTACTGGCTAGGACCTCACGGTGGGTCCCAGCCTTAGTTTGACAACAATTTCACAACGGACCTTGCAACAAGCCACAAATATTAAAACAGTAAATCTTTAAATAACATTATCAAAGTATAAAGACGCAACTAAGAAGGACAACAACCAATCTCTAAGACAAGTAAGTCTAACGATAAAAGTAACTGCAAAAATAAATATATAACTAAATTAAAAACCGAACACCCGATACTAGTACGGTAACCCTAGCTGGCCACTTCACTCTCGATCTCTCGGTAGAGATCTAACCTGCATCATCTAACAACGCGGTATAAACCGTTAGCTACAATTCTAATACTAAAGTGTCATTAGAGCACAAACACACACAAGACCATAAACAATAAATCACTCGGCATGCACACACAGATCCCGATTTATTATCTTTTCATTACGTGACTTGATCCAATCTAGTTTCCATCTTATTTTGTAACACAAGAGTCTCCCGACTCTTGCCCCCGTCCCCGTAAACTAGTAGGGCTGGTGTATGTACCTCTTCCCGTATACCTACTGGACTGGTCGCGGGGCAATCCTCCGGCACCATCGGCCCGGACCGACGGTTACGACACGTTATCATACACTTGTGCCTTACTTAACCAAATACAGTACCGTGATCTAATCCGTTCGTTTTATTTCACATGAATATAGCACACACCACTCAAATGCACACTTAGTATAAAATGGTAGCTAAGTGAGTCCTACGAACTCACCTTATTTGTACTGGTCTCAAAGTCCCGTGATCTTGCCAGCTAAAGACCCGATTATCCTTTTCCATAATTTTATCTATTCTTAGAATCATTTCAATCTTAATTTCATTCAACTTATCATTCTCACAATCAGGATATGACATCTAGACTCAAACCCTGATCTATCTTAACCTTTCGGTTCGGAGACCTAAACGTCTATTTTCAATTCTCGAATTTTCCTCAGTCATTTCAAGAAATCCGCTAACCCGAGATTTCAGACTTATCTAACATTATCCCACTTGTTACCTATTTAATTTCCCAAGTCGGGTTCACCAACGTAGCGTTATCCCCCTTTGTTTCAATTCCAGCTTCTCCGGTTATTCCGCATTAGTCTCGTACTATAGTTCGTCTCTACCCTTCCATATTTAACTTACATACTCCGCTAGCTTACGGTTCCGATTCTTATTTAAATATCACCCTTCAATTATCCTGCTAATTCCCTTTTTTTTTTTTAAACAACTACCTTAGCATGTATCCAACAATTAAATAATGATAGTCTCTTATTAATTTCATGGAATTAATATATCGAGTTAACTCGAATTCGAATCTACTTAGATATATAAATCCTTATTACAATCTCTCAAACAAACCTCCACTAATTATTTCACTAAGTAGATTCTCATTCTTATCCTTCTCGTTACAGGAGCTAAAATCCCCAACCACATCGATCTAGAGTTTCCCCTTCATATTATTCTAGTCTCGTGACCGTGTCCTATTATAGTTTAACCCATAATGTCTTCACACGCAAGTATCATCATCTAACATCATCTATCGTCCTTATCAAATGCTCTAAATAAATCCTGTACTTATAATTAAACTAAAATAATAAAATAAACCATCATACTTAAACTAAAAGATCATTACCGACATTTTGACTAAACCAGCCGAAGGTCGGTACCGTTTCCAATGGAACCGGTAGCGTGGAACCAGAGACGAGCCGTGTTCGGGAGAGATTCGAGTCCGCTCTCCATCTGTATACAATCTCTTCCTCATCAGTTTCAATTAAAGAATCATCCGCTTCATGACTCAAGGTAAGAGACTTAACGACACAAGGTAGGATCGGTGCCGGGAAGGAAGAATATTTCAGAGGCGCGTCAGGGTGCAGGGTAGGCGTTTTTGGGCGGTGAACAACGAAGAAGCTGAGTTGGTT
Organism: Fagopyrum tataricum; assembly: GCA_002319775.1. Taxonomy (NCBI): domain Eukaryota; kingdom Viridiplantae; phylum Streptophyta; class Magnoliopsida; order Caryophyllales; family Polygonaceae; genus Fagopyrum; species Fagopyrum tataricum. The sequence goes on from CM008280.1 coordinate 24,346,618, forward strand.
AGGTTCAGCAGCCCGGGGCAGGGTGAGAGTGAAAGCGGGTCGAAACAGAGATTTGCGAGGAGGAGGTTGAAGAGGGAACGAGAGATGAAAGTGGGTGAGGTGCAGAAGTTACACGTCCAGCAGTGATCGAAGGAGATAGGGTACAAAGTCGTCGCGATCGAATTCTTCAACGTTCGAAATTAAAGCGGAGTAAATACCCTCCCTTGACCGGCGTTACTGGAAGAGGACGAAGAGTGAAGACAGCCGTCGCTTATCGATACAACTCCTTCGCTCCATTACTTGCCTAAACTCAGCAACGAAGAAAAGGATGGCCAGCGTTGTCCTGATTTTGGCCCAATATCTGCTACAAGGTGGGCCAAGGAGTTCCCCTTAGTCCAGGCCCACGGTTTGGAAACAAACAGAACTTGGCTGATTACTATAAGCTATTATAAATTCTTGGACCGGTTGGTCCCTTGATAAGGTGAACCGATCGGTCCAAATCTGATTCGGTTTAAGGAAACGGGATACAAGCTTGTACCCCACTCGGATCTTGGAGTAAAAATAAAATATTAAATTAATTAATTAAATTAATTTTTCGGAATTTTTCGGTTATTACATCAATCCCCCCTTAAAATAAGTTTCGTCCCGAAACTTAGGGTGACGTACAGTTAGTTCAAGTAACGGACTCCTGAGTCATAAACATAATTATTTTAATTCATTTTATTTTAAGAACTCTATCAACCAATATCACACGCACCTCGAAAATAACACCATTATATCAATAATCACTCAAGTTCACACACGATAGACAAAGTAAACAAATAACACATAAATGATCTCAATCTAACTCATTGGGGCAAAAGTCGACACTAGTTCAGTATATTGCTCCGGGTACGAGCTCCTAATGCTATACTCAGTCACCCAGGTAGCCTCATGAAATCCTCGTCGGGACCACTGTATCTTAAGCAAAGGAATCTCCTTCGACCGTAGTCATCTAACGCTCCTCTCCAGAATAGCGACCGAGTACTCTGCAAAGGTGTGGTCCGGCTCAACTGTCAAATCCTCATGGTTGACCACGTGTCGTGGGTCAGGTATGTATTCCCTATGTTGGGATACATGGAATACCGGTGTACACTCTCTAAGGCAGGTGGGAGGGCTAACCGGTATGCAACCTCCCCGACCCGCTCCAGTTCCTCAAAGGGTCCGACATGTCGGGGCTTAACTTCCCCTTAATGCCGAAACGCCTAACCCCTTGGGTCGGTGATACTCTCAACCATACGTGTGAACTGACCCGGAACTCCAACGGTCTGCGCCTCTTATCTGCGTAAGACTTCATGCGACTCTAAGCTGCAAGCATGCGCTCTCAGATCAAGGCTACCCGAGCCATATCATCCTATAACTGCTCCGGAGCAATCCCTCCGGCCTCACTAGCATCCTCCCAGCATAGTGGTGTACGACACTTCCGGCCGTATAACGCCTCATAAGGAGCCATACCAATAGACAAGTGATAGCTATTGTTCAATGAGAATTCCACTAGAGAAAGGTGATCGGGCCATACCTGTCCCCAATCCAGTACACATGTCCTAAGCATGTCCTCCAAGGTCTGGATGATCCTTTCCGACTGACCATCGGACTGCGGGTGGTAAGCAATGGTGAAATGCAAACTGGTCCCAAGAGCGGTATGCACCTGCTCCCAAAATCTCGAAGTGAACCGTCCATCTCTATCCAAGACGATGGTCCGGGGCACCCCATGCAATCTCACGATCTGCCTCGTGAACTCCTCTGTTAATCGACTCACCGGCCACGTCTCCTTATATTTATTGATGTTAACTTATAATTTAAATCTATAATTTAGATGGAATCAACTTCAGATTCTCTAACTTTATGCCAGTCCAACCAATTTTTATATAGTGACTGATTCTAGTTGAAAGGTCATTTCACACGACAACTTAAATAGATTAAAAACCTTTTGATTTAGCACTCATTTAAGCGACAATGTCTTATGAGCCTCACACTCTCATTCAATCGAAATGTTTTCACTCATTTTCAATTTATTGTCATATGGAAAGTTGAAGGCAAACTTGCATGTCCTTATATATACCCTACTTATCTCCTAAATGTTCTCAGGTTTAGGTATACAAAACAATTAGACAAACTTAACCCATTAGTTTAATCTATTTTTAAAAAAACTATGGGTATGTTTGTTAAAGTAACATTCCGTAGATAAAGCTAAAGATGAAGAGAATTATATTGTAACGTCCGGAATTTTATTAATTTTATTCCGGACTGAGATCACTTTGTAGTTTTTCGTAATCCCGAGATGCCAAGAGCCGGGATTTATTCCTAAGAAAAATCCCGAGCCGACTCGTCGTTTTTCCTCTTTTTCCGCGTTCTGACACTTCGTTCCAGGTTAAATATGACAAGGGGTCATTTCCGACCCCTCGGTCCGTGTGAGGGACAAGAGGCCAGCTAACCCCTTGATCCCCACACCTCCCTTTTCAGCTTTGTTCCCTCTCTCTCCTCCTTGACTCCTTTCTCACGTTAGTCTCTTCTTTCACTCTTCCTCACTCAACTCTTTTCCTCTCTTTGCTCTCTTCTCTTCTATACCTTGGTGCTGAGGATCTGTGGTGGACTGCAGAAGATGATCTCAGCTGTTGGTAAGCTCTCCCTCTTCCTTCCCTCTCTTCCTTGTTGCTCTTTCCTTTCTTCTTCCTTCCTACTTCATCCATGGCCATGGATGAAGCTTGGAGAGGTTTTTGCTCAACCCTTGTGCATGTCTAGGTTCTTAGCTCGTTTAGGTCAAGGAGAGGTGCCTAAGACCCGTGGAGAGTGTTTGGAGAAGATCCAGCAAGAGAAGAAGGACTTTGGAGCCAAGGATCCAAAGTCGAAGACGACGTTCTGCGCAGAACCCGCGGGGGCGGCTCAACAGGACCGCGGGAGCGGCCAGCCGCAGGGGCGGACCAGCAGGCCGCGGGTGCGGCTCAGCACGCAGCGGGCGCGGCTCGGCACGGCCGCAGGGGCGGCGGCAGGCACTTGGCTCGGGCGTCAGCGGACGCCCGCGGGTGCGGCGTGACTCGGGCGCGGGAGAAGCAGCAGACGGCCGCGGGTGCGGCGTGACTCGGGAGCGGGTGCAGCTCCTGGCAGGTGACGCAGTCCTCCGCGGGTGCGGCTCCTTGTTCCGCGGGGGCGGCTCCTGTGTCCGCAGGGGGCGCCAGCTTGACTCCGCGGCTGCGGTTTCGGCAACAGTAGGTTCCTCATCTCCTTTCCTCTTCGTTCCTTCCATAGTATTGATGTTGGATCATGTTAGTAGCATGCCTAGGATGAATCTAGAGTATCTTGGAATGCCACTTAGTGGTTGTGAACCTAGGAGCCCTTAAGGCTCGATGTAAGTGATGGATATGAGCGCGTGAGCATGATGGATCTTCTAGGCTAGCTTGTGGCTCTTTGGTTGAGGATTTATATCTTGTGGATTTATGAATTATTGTGGGTTGTTTCATGTGTGGAGAGTGTGTGGTGAGTACTTGGGACCTAGGATGCATTCCTAGTTTGAGGGTTATGTGATCTTGCAAAGATCACTAAGAGTGAAGTCTAAAACTTCTTGAGAGTGAGTATGTATTGATATGCATATCTCTTGTGAGCAGGTTGTGGGCTTCCTCCTTAAGGGAAGCAAGAGTGTGTTTGGTGGTGTGTGTTTATGTTATGTTATAACAATTAAACCGGTAATTAGGACCACCGACCATATATGTATATTTTGGCCCAAGTGTATGATAACGGGCAGTGGCCTCTTGCCTAGGCTCTGCGTGAAGTCTAGGGGGATCTCGGTGACTGGCCCGGCGGGTGATATGGTCGGGTGCATCCGTACCATTCTCTCCGGAAGGGGGGACCGGGGCGAGACCACGGTGGTTCTCGTGGCACAACAGAAGTTGAATTAGAACGGAATACGACTTAATAATAAAAAGATAATAAACCGGACTTGTGTGATTTATGTTTTGTGTTATGTATGTGTTTGTGCCTTCACCGCTTTTCTAATGCTTAGAATATGAGCTAACGGTTTTAAACCGTTTGTGTAGATTACTTGCAGGTTAGGGATGCCGCCGAGTGAGGTGGAGGAGTGGACAGTCGGGGTCTCCGTACATTATAGGACGGGGACGTTTTTGGGTTATGTTTTATATCGTTTGTTTGGGGATGTTGTTATACGTTTTAGACTTTCGGATCGGGGTTGTGTTGTTTTGAGGACTCGGCTGAGTTTCCACTTTGGATTTGTTACATTTCGTGTCTCGCATACATTATAAACGTTTTCGAGTTTTGCCTTTAGTTGTGCCTTGTTGGAAGGTCCGGTGAAATTGTTGTGTCAGGCTAAGGGTCGGGACCCATTGTGAGGTCTCGCCCGTAGCACCCCGAGTCCTGCGGATTTGGGGTGTTACAAAATTGGTATCAGAGCCCTAGGTTGACAACAATGGCACTCGCAATCTTTTTAAAGGCCGAATGAGGTATAAAACAGAACCCACACGGGTTATGACTTTTCGTTTTCAAAATCATATGCATGAGTCGGGTTTGGGTTAGAATGTACGGGACCACCACTCCTTCCGCAAACCTCGGCGACATAGATCTTCGGATTAGAAGTAGGTATATATAGTGATATATATATATATATATATATATATTATATATATATATATATATATATATTATATATATATATATATATATATATGACCTTAGGATGTTTGTGGACTTGTATGTACTTAGCTACGAATGTGACCTTAGGATGTTTGGACATGTATAATTTGGATGTACTTTATGATTATATTTACCTTACGTTTTTAAGTGTTATCGTACCGACATCATAAATAGTACCTACGTAGCTATATATAAGTAAATGTTATACGCAATCAGATGGCACGTACGAGGGCGACCGCTTACGTAGGACCCGCCAAGGGTAGACCACCACTTCCCCCTACCGTCCTAAGAGGACGGGGACGAGTAGGAAGACCTCCAGGTGTGAGAGGTAGGGGTCGGGGACGTGTTCCCATTGCGGACCCACCAATTGTGGGTGCACTAGCAACAAAGGCCCCAGCGGAGTAGGTAGTAGAGAGCATCATTCCCGAGGCTAGGGATAGGACCGTGGTGAGGTCCGGGGCGCATGATTCTCCATCTGTCAAGACCGGGGGAGCGTCTGTGGGAGCTACTGTGTTCGAGGATTATGTACGACGGGTTAGGCATTTAGGACTGGAGCACCACCTCCTGCACCACCGGTGCCTGCACTTGCACCTACTAGATCAGCTGAGGTCACACAGAAGGTGACCCACATTCGGGCTCCACCAGAGATAGTTGCACCGGCAGTGGTTGCACCCGAGCCAGTTGTGGAGGTTGCTAGGCCGAGAGACGAGTTGAGGTCTCCGAGACCTAATTCCTGGTTGAAGGCTTTCAACCAACAACATGTACCCTACTTCGACGAGAAGGTAGGGTTAGAGGTGGAGCACTGGATTGGGCACGTAGAGTCAACTCTGGAGGTGATCCGTTGCCTAGAGGAGAGGCAGGTTGAGATAGTCCAGACCCTGTTCCGAGAGCAGGCCCATTATTGGTGGAGGACAGTTAGAGGCGGTGTAACCAGGATGGATCAGCTGTTGAGCCTCGTTAGGGAGACCTTTTGCCCAGCTTCACTGAGGAGTGACAGAGTCCAGGATTTCCTGGAGGCAGGATTCGAGGATGTCCCAGTCATTGAGGCGATTAGACGTTTTCGGGCGGAGTTAGCCTTGCTGGGACCCTCTGCACCCCCAGCGGACCAGCATGTCTATCTCTTTTCCAGGAGACTGAGGGAGTCGACCCGTGCTTACCTTGCGGGATTCCGTTGTACCTCACTGGCGGGAGTACCAGGACCGGGCTTCGGCCTATGAGAGAGACCACCCT